>JAUZNJ010116456.1:0-45638 GCA_034780135.1 Jordanella pulchra | reverse complement strand
CTTATAAGGATTTTATAGATGTAAAGAACATTGGAATGCTCCTAATAATGACTCTGCAGCATCCAAAAATGTAAAAACATGCTCATGCTGACCTTTATAATGGTAGTCCTAAAAGGGTTAAAAACACTTACGTAAAAGAGATGGTTAAACACAGAGGTCTTCAATAAACACTGCTTAAATTCAGCAGCATTATCACTTGTCACATTGACTTGACTGGATTTAAATATTGTCTGTAAAGAATGTTTAATTTGAATAAAGATCAACTTTTATTTAATTAATGTGGTCTCTCATCTGTCCTTGCCTCCTCCACTCTTATCTCTGGAGCGAAGGACCTAAACTCTTCGACAGGAGACAATCAGTGGGACTACATCTTTAAATAACCACGGTTGTTTCACAGACATAAAAGAGTTTTCGGGGAGAGATGCAGGATTTTGGTGTCACTCTTTTGAAGTAGTTTAAGATGTATGGTTAGAAATAAATATAAAATAACATAAAGCTGCAGGGGTTAAAAAGAGAAGAATTATCTCGCAGACATTTATTTCCACAAAACCACATCCCTCGGGATGAAATGTTTTATTCAATGGGAAAACGCCTTTGAAATTCAAAGGGAGCAACTTAATGAACGCTTGAAAGAAGTTCTAGAAATCCCTGTTGAAATTTTGAAATGAAGAGCCTTGTTTACACAGACTGCAGAGATAAGAGCTCACGTGAAACGCAGACAGTGCACTGACAGTGCTTTTAACACATCAAATAAGGACAGCTTAATTGATGGGCAAGAATGGAGTCCCAACAAGGACAAATCTTTTTGTTCTTTTATGCTTCAGGGAAAAGTGCTGGTTTAATGATCACCAAGTAGACTTTCTGAATGAGCTCCAGATTACGTGATTCAGAGGGACTAAAAAAACTGAAACCTAAAATCTAAAGCAGCCTGTGGTCGAAGGTATTGAAGTCTCCACATTAGGGGGTAGAACCTGTTTCTTAAGGACTGTTGTTTTGTAGGTTTTACATCTATTTCAGTGACAAAAGACCCAGTTTAAATGGTTCAGTTATACTCTGTCATAAGTTTCTGCAGGAATAGCTTGAATCAGTTCTGTTTAAGTAGGGAAACACCTTGAAAATGCAGCATTTTGCCCCTAATTTGATGTGAAATCTTAGAAAAAGAGAAAGTGAAAAATACTTTATACGTATAGAATATCAAAGGTTGGATATGAATCTTTACCTAAACAGTTGTTTTTCTTCATACAAACACAGTAGGAAAGATTAAAAAACAAGCCTTCAGTTTTGTGCTACTACTACTTACCGGATCTGTTTGATACTCGCGGCTGTAGAGTTCATGGCAGTTATTAAAGATGTACTCGTAGGTGGAGTTGAGGCAGGCTTTTACACAATCTTTTACAACCTGACTAGCTCTGGGGGGAGACTGGAGCTCCTGAACCTGAAAGCACAAATGAAATAATGCAATTAAATCCTCAATTGAAAGAAATTGTTAATCATATTTTATGGACTGAAAAAATAAAAGGGATTGCACTGAATAAAAAAAAACATGTTAATGAGGGACTTTACCTTCATTCTGAAGAAGGTAATACTGGTGAGAAGGTCAACTGTGGACTTGAGGTCCTGTAACCTCTCAGGGCTGCTGGCTGGAAAGTTGTTCTGTAATCAAAGGACAAAAAAACACCATCAAAGATCTGCCTTCATTCAGCGTATCTATGGGCAGGATCCTGCACTGTCACCGAATTTTCACTGCCAGTGAGATCTCAGCTTACAGTGTGGGTGGACAGTGTTTCCTGAGTGTGCCTGGACATGTTTGAGAGGAAATGTCACTCTAATTAACACAGTGCCTCTTTTTTAGTGTTTCTCAGACAAAAACAACAACCAAAGAAAACATAGCAGAGAAATATGAGAGCAAGCTTACCCGATACATGGAAAGGTCTATCCTCAAAGAGTTGTGCAGCTGATCCAGAAGCTTGACAAATCGTTCTTTCTGTAGGTTAAACAAAACAAGATGAAAGATTTTGTTTGAGCAGAAGAAATTTACCTCTTTGATGATTTATAAGCTACTTAAAATAAACATATTGTAGACGTGCATTATTTTTAATAAAACATGTATATAAAGTATCAGTCTTTAGTGACTCACTCCAAAATTTGAAGCTGCAAAGCGGTCAGATGCAGAAACGTTGTTGGTTGCCTGGGTGGTGTGGGCGTAATAGGCGTTGATGTTGGCCAGCAGGGTGCTCATGACAGCAGGTACTCCAGGGCACATGTACTTAGATGACAAACAGGCAAAGTGGCTGCAAATAAAAAAGGAATCCATGAGAAAACACATGATCCTAACAACTTTAAGATGCTCCTCTTTATGTACACGGATGTTTTTAAAATGGGATCATACGTCATAGCCTGGTAGATGGACTCCACTCCATAACGCATGGCAAACTCATCCACTATTTCTTGGGGAGTCTCCTCAAAATAAACTTTCCAAGCATCATCCCCCTTTGCATCGGGAATCTTCACCACACCAGTGTTCTGGATGTCTGTTACGTAATGAAAGAGGTTCTAGAAAAAAAAATAGAAAAGAACAAAACAAAGTGAGAAAAAAAAACCCCAGTAAGAAACAGAGAAGAAAAGGAAAATACATAAAGAATAAAGGTTCAAAATAAATGAAAAGTAATTCAATATTTTTTTTCCCACCTCATGTAATTAGGTTTCATATACATTAAACTGGAAGGTAGCATAGTGCAAGCTCTAAGCCCTCTATGTTGGTTAGGATGCATTAAGTGCCATAAAACTACATTATGAGGCCAGCAGAAGCTGCTGCGCAGACCATAAAATGTTACAACACTGAAACACACTCTGAGCCAGTTTATGGGCACTTATGGGAAGCAGTAAAGATGATCATATGTCAGTAGGCTTCACCTTATATGTTCGGCTGAGTAATGAGCCGGGTAATGACTCCAATGAAATCTTTGACTCCTCTACGATCAATCATGTAAGTGTTTCTACACAGAACCATAAAGTGACTGCTAACTTTACTTTGTAGAAGAGGTGCCATACTTCATAAAGAAAAACAAACATTGAAGAACATTTAGTGTGAAACCAGTCAATAAAGTGAAGTATAATATTATTTGTCATCATAGCCATTTCATGTATACAGGCTTTCCTATTGATGTATAAACGAATGTTGGTTCTCGTTTTTTTTACCATCCCCAAAACAAGTTTAGGATTGAAAATATTGATCACCTTTTGTCATTTTTATAGTGGTAAAAGCAGAATTACATTTAACCAGTATGAACAAATTGTAAAAAATAGGGAAATTATAAGTATAAGAATACAGAATTACCTCATGCAGACAGGTGTACTGTACGTGATAGGGAGCGACTGTTTCCTCTCCTTTAATCTCCACATTAATGCGCATTCTGATAGCCCCAGACACAGCTGATTTGTCCGTCCGTTTGTCTGTGAAGTGTGCAAAACACATGGCAACCAAATCACTCAAATTCATCCTGAAATTACTTTGTCATACTGATTAAATGATCCTCACGGCTCCTGTGTGGTAAGATAACCTGAAGCTGTGTGCGGGAGTAACAGCTGAACCAAAAAAGCATACCAAGATTATACCAGACGTCCATCTCTCCGCTAAGAGTCCGAACCTCGATGATGGTTTGACCGAGGAAGTCATCAGACTCTCTCTTGAACTTCTGCTTCACACGAGACTTAATGTCATCGTCTTCATCCCACACACGTACCTTAATGCGATCTGAGGAGTTGTGACATTCGCTGCAAAGGCAAGAAAAGAGAACAGACCACATTCATTAACAACTGTGGTCTTTTTGATTACTACCATGACTCAAACTAAATGATTTCCAGAGGCAAAAATATTCAAGAAATATGTGGGACTCACAAATTAAAGGTTTCCTCCCAGACAGGGTTGAGGTTGCCGTAAATAGTTTTGGTCCTCTTTTTGGTCTTTCCCACCTGGACAGTCACATATGGATCACTAGAACCAGTTTTATCCTTGGCTTGGAGTCCCTGAGCACACAACACTGAACAAAAGAGAAGAAAAAAAGGTCAGACATTTTATCTGAGTTTGTTTAGGTGCAAATGGTAGCCTCAGATGACTTTCTGCTCTACTAAACCATAAACAGCACCTGTGTTCCTGGCACACGGATGGCCATTTGTATCTTTATAGACCCAAACACCTGACATGCTTCCCCTCCTCTGACAATGATGCTAACCATATTGGTCGGCTCACTGCACAGGACTCGCACTGAGCTGAAAGAGGCTCCCTCTCACCTGTGATGCAGATCTTGGCGGACCATTTGGAAGTGCCATCGAGAACGCTCTGCTTAATCTGCTTCATGTGGGTAACATGGGTTGACTTGGGGACAGCAAACACTTCTTGTATGAGTTCAAAGATCTCTGGTTTGTTCCTCTCACGGATCTTCATTCGATCTTTAAGAACCATGATGATGTTCTGGGTTCTGTCCTCTGCACCGTGTTTGGAGCTCTTCTCTGCAGCTCCTGGTCAGAGAGAAAGTCAGAATTAGATAAGCAGAGAGTTTAGAAATCATAAATCAAATACATTTGGTCCCACATTTAAAACTGTGACAGATAATACAATAAAATCATTGAAAGATGACTTGTACAACACCAGGAAAATTAATTTTCAACACATTTTAATTCAGGGGTAAAAGGAAGTTTATGTGGGTAAAAGAAAAAAAAACCCTGATGATCTATTTTATGAATTAAAAGTAAACAGAGCTCAAACCAATAAAATGTTGAGCAAAAACTGATGAAAAGGAAAGAGCCAAATGACAACAAAAGACAAACTACTTTTAATATCTTTCACACACCCAGCTTTCCAAACACAAACACACACAGAGAAAAGGCAACGGAAAGGAAGAAGGAGAGGAATGACTCCATGCTTGGCTTTGATTAATGAAGATAAGAAGTAATAAATAAACTGCATAGTTTTTCTGTTAAGGGATAGAAAACATTTAGTCAGTAAAACAGCATTGATCATAATATTTCTCTCACTAAACAAAGCATAATCCATCATCCATTTTCTCCTGCTTAGGATCAGGATCAGTGCGGGGCCGGGGCCTATCTCCAGCAGTCTATGAGGCGAGAGGCAGGGTACACCCTGGACAGGTCGACAGTCTGTCACAGTACAACACAGACACACACAAAGATGCACAACCATGCACACACACACTCACACCAAAGGAAAATTTTGAGATTTTTTTTTTGGACTGTGTGAGGAAGCCGGAGTCCCCCAGACCGGGAAGTGAACCCAGAACCTACTTGCTGAAAGGCAACATTGGCTCAGTGTCTAATTTCTGAGAGAAATTCAACCAGATATTTACATACACTCATTATTGACATGAAGGTCACATGATTCTGGGTTTTTAAAGATGCATTTAGTCAGTTCTGGGTCTAATTTATAAATGCAGGTCAAACTATAACATTTACTGCCATTAATCTGTAATTTAATTGACTAACTTAAAATACATTACTATAAGCTAAAGCAGGATGTTTTGAGCTAAAGGCATTTTATCAGAAATCATGAGAAGGTGTTTGGATTATTTCTTAATCTAAAAAGAATTAAATTAAGCAAATTGAAGCTAAATAAGGCGAACAACTGCTCTCTTTACTGCTAGTCACAAAAACTAAGCATGTCCTGATTGGATATTGATATCGAAAATCAATTAGAAATCAGTAAAAAAAAAACTAATATCCCAATATATTGGCCTATGTCTAAAATCTCCAAAACAAGCAAACTGATAGAAACACTCCTCTTTCGTGCTTCTGTTTAAAGTTTATGTAACCTAAGGGTTAATAATAAGTGCTCTATTGTGGTTGACTTTTGCTCTTTGATTGAGTAATATCACTAATATCACAAGTTTTTTCGAACACTCCACAAATGAATCAATAAAAGTATAATTCATGCTGACATCGCATCAGAAAACTTTTTTTTTTTGTTTTAGAGATAAAAATTTAGGCCTGTTTAACATGTGTCCAAAAATGGACCATGGATCAGTTTAATTAAAAACAAAACAAACGAAAAAACATCAATAAGATAAAAAAATAAAACAATAGCATGCATTCATCTTTAGAGTAAGAAAACCAGTCTAATAGCAGATCTATCAGTAAGTGCTTAATAATTATGATGCAGTGTTATTCGTTTGATTCTGTACATTTGGGTTAAACCATCATGTCTGACAGTGTCTTTCTAACACTTCTCTTACTTTGTAGACAGTCAGCATTAAGCAGGTCCTGGCACTTCTCATGGCATTTGACTCCACACTCAGTGCAGCGCATGCCTTGGCGAGCGATACCCCACAGCAGTCCTTCACACTCATAGCAGTAAGTGGGAGTGGTGGCTGTCCACACTTCGAAATTGTGTGGGGTGGTGCAAGAGATCGGATAGATGAGGGCCTGTAGGGTCTTCTTGTAGACGTGACTCTTCTACAGAACAAATGGAAAAGATTATTGTAAAGTAGTGCATTGAGGCTTCACACTAAGGATGAGTTATGTTTGAGACAAGTGAAAACAGACCAGCTCTTCGTTATGAAGGGTGCTGGACGTCAGGGCGGAGGTAATCCCAGCCTTTCTGGAGTTCTGGACCAGAGACTGAATGAATGTAAAAGAGAGGTTACTTAAGCTCACAAATAAATAATTTTCCTGTTCCATTACAATAAGATACCTATTCCCTAAAATTATATTAGTTAGAGAAAATGTATTTTACCTATTTAATGTAAAAGACTAAGTAAATTGGCATAAAATGTAACCTTGTTGTTATATGACTATAAAACTGTATTAATTTATATAATGTGGGCAATAAAAATGATTTATTTTAAAGGACAAAAAAGCATGTTTCAAATAGGTTGCACAACGCTGATAAGCACATGCAACATGTTCTCCTACACAATTTAGATTAAAAAATGTGTATTTCAAGGTGACTGAAGCTAATAGTCATGTATATTATGTGGTGTGAAATGTAGACATAAACGTGCCAGAGCTCTACTTGTGTACACACTTTCTGTCATTTGTCAGGCCAGCTAACTAAACTTGATATCAGCAGAGCTACATGTCATAATTTAACTTAAAGTCTCCTGTCAAGTCATAAGGAAAGTAAACTTGTTTATATTGGTGAAGGTTCTCAGTCATCCAGGTCATTGTCAAGCTAGGAAAGTTCAGTTTAGGCAACTGGACGTGTAGTTTTCTAGAAGACGTTTCACCTCACATCCAAGAGACTTCATCAGTTCTGACTGATCTCGGTTTTCTCCAGCATCAGTCAGAACTGAAGAAGTGTCTTGGATGAGAGGCGAAACGTCTACTAGAAAACTACACGTCCTGTTGCCTAAACTGAACTTTCCTAGCTTAAACTGGTATAAGATCATTAAATGAAATATGTTTGTACCGAAAAAATACTCACCATTGCCTTTGTTTCAGGAAAGCAGGAAAAGGAGGAGAAGTTTTTCATTAGAAATAGCATAAAAACAAGGGATTAATAAAAAAGTGAAACAAGTGAAGCAGTGTTTATTCTTGTAGTAAGAGCTATTTTCTTTTTCATCTAAATAATTGGAAGCTTTTATCTTGAATTAATTTCCCTTAATCAAATGTTTGGCAAAAATAAAATTTGTGAATTCAGCACAATGTGCAAATAAGGTTTTAGAGTAATTATTTACTCTCTATTCATTTTCACTCAAACATTTGATTTTTAATAGTTTAGTTAAACCAGTTAACAAAATGCAATATGCAGTGACAGTTAGATGGAGAGATGCGAAAGTCAGGAAACACTTGATAAAGCAGCTTTTGCAACCACAGCTGTTATTTAATAGCTGAACTTATTATTTACTGCTTATTCGGGAAGCACTCGACCATTTCCAATTAATCAGTGAAATAGCTTTCACAAAACAAAGGAGAGTGTGTGTTTGTGTGTAAGAATGAGACCACTGGGGGAACATTACGCAGGTGTGCCAGCCCTGCTTGTATCCGAGATTGCTGAGTGTTATTAATAATTAAGAAAGTCATGGTTGGAAATTATTTGCCTTCACTACTCAATTGAAAAGACATAACATGCACACATTAAGCTTATTATAGTGGTTAATACATACCTCAGAAAAGTTCTTCGAACCATTTCAAACTTTCATATTTTGTTATGATATAATCACTGATTTTAATGTATTTATTTTGGTTTTATGTGATAGACCAAAATTAAGTAGTACTTTCTAAATCCTTGTCAAGGAACTAACTAGTTAATCAACATGGGAAAAGTCTGGTTTAGCTGCTCATCTACAAATCTAACCTTTTGGCCTACATAGAGAAAGAATGAAATGCAGAGGAAACTAGCTATGAGCTTCAGATGAACCATTATTACCACGATGAAACATAGTGGTAGTGCAGTACGGTCACAATGTGAGGATGCTTTCCTTTATGAGGACAGATCGTCTCTTCAGGGTTGATGGGAACACTGATAGAACTAAACACAAATCTTAGTCCCATCTTAGTCCATCAAAAAAACAAAAAAAGTAACAAAAACAGTTGGAGACTTTAAATGAGTTAAAACCAAAGCAGCAGTTTATCTTCAATTATCGTAATATTATACATCCAGTTGGTAGCTACAGTTTCTTATATCCATTTAAAGTACTAAATCAAATTGACAATAACACAAAAAGAGAACGTGAGCTGAACAAAGGCCCTTTAACAATCTGAAGACGGTTTAAACTAGTTTGGAAAGTGAAAAGGGTAAAATTATTAGTATTAACATGTGCAAGATAGGCAACCTCAAATAAATAAATAAATTGCAGCTTTAATTGCAGCTAAATGTGCTGTTTCAGTCTACCATGTAAAATACCAAAAGAGTAGAGTTAGTAACAAAAAATGTAGAAAACCTGTAGGGGTTTGCCTTATTTTGTAAGACACTTTGACTTCAACTTTATTATAATACTTTCTTTAAAGAGGACATTTGCATCAAATCAAGGATTTAAAAATGTGAGACAGAGTAAGAAGAAAAGACTGAAGCTGTTTCCAGATGTTTAGCATAACATACGCCCACACTTTAGTTACTGAAATCTGTTCAAAGAGCAAAGTCTGGAGAAAAAAAAAGCCCTGTCAACATATCACTCCCTACTAATGTTGAACTAATGTGTTTTAAGCCTGGGTGCACAATAGATCTAGAAAGTAACACAATCATTTGTACCACGGTAGAGTTAGAGAGGCTTGTATTTGATGACAAGTGCTTAGTAAAATTCAGTTTATATAGGACAAAACTTAGGAGACATCTGTCAGCCTCCCAATCCCTGCAGTTCAGCCAGTTAGACTTAAGCTGCCTGCAAATGTGTTTTACATGAGCAAAATAAGTGGCTGCAGATAACTTAAACATACAGGAAAAAGAAGAAGCTGAAGGATCTGAGAAATACATAGTAGGAATAGAAACATGGAAGATGGGCTGGGTAGATGTGAGACACTTAGTCTAAAGACAGAAATTAGATTAGTGCAGAAACTCACCAGATCTCTGACCAGAGGCATTGCTTTCCTCTTTCTAAGGTCTGGCATGCTGTCTATGCTGTACAGGGCACCACCCATGCTGAAAAATAAAAAATCTACTTAATTTCAAATATCAGCTGTCAGGAATCTTGACATACCAAATCGATTATACAACAGGCTTGCCATTTGTTTGGAAAGCTATAGATTTTTAGTCATAGTGTTGTGAGCTTCATATTCCCTTACCCTGCAGATAAAAGCAGTGAGGCGATCCCAACATGCTCTCCTCTGGCCTGTGGAGAAACAGAGCGACGAATTGGAAAAAGCAAGAAAAGTCTATGTTTGTTCAACTGATAGCATGAGAGGAGATTCTAATTTTTACTTCCTATTGTCAACAAAAAGTAATAGGAGGTATATAGGCAAAGAAAGGGAAGAAATCTGAGTTTACTCTTTCAGTATTGAGCATGGACAAACTGCCAGTAGTCTGGCTAAAAGATATACAAATGTACCTGTTTTTAAATGCAACTGATATTATGAAAAAAATGATATTACTTACCTTTGTTAGAGCAACACTTAAAAACCATAAGTAATGCAAATTATTGTTGATTTTAGTAGATGTCTGCTCAGTCTTTTTGCTTAAAATTATGTCGATAATGCATGTTATAGATATCATAATTATAACTGTAATTAAAAACATTTTACTCTTCTGTTTTAAATAAAAGCAATTAGATCACGTTACACATTTTTATTGGAATTGTTTCTTCTAATACTAAAATAGAATGATAGTATTTTTACTCAAGGTTCTCATATGATGTGTCTCACACTGTTCCATGCTATACTGTAGTGGGAAAGTAACATAATAAAACAGTAGAAATAAAATCAGTCATTACTTTTGTGTAATGGGGTTTGATCAACTTTAAAATGCCAATGTGAGAATGCTCCAATGAAGACACTCTGACACATGGACTTAGCTGAACAGACGACTGTTTCAACCAGGCCCATCAGAAACCAACATCTGTGCACCGATCTGCGGAAATTTTAAACTAGATGTAGCAGAATCCACAAAGAACTATAAGTACAGCCCATCTTATAGGCATACAGATAACACAGAAACCGTTTCCCATATTTAACCACTTACCTCTAATGCAGCTTCAACTACAGGCATAGTGAGGCATTTTTGCTTTTTTAGTAACTTTGCATACAGCTTTGGTGTAGAGATCCAAGCCTAACCTGAGACGTTATCACACACAATACTGTCTTAAACAAACAAAGAAAGCTAAAAACCTGAGGGCGATAAAGCTGAGCTTTGGGTATAGGTATTTATATGCCATTCATTAGAGTAAACAACGTTTTTTAGGCAGAAAAATAACCATGAAATAATTCTTTTAATTTAATCTTTTCCATACAGTGTAAATAATAGCCATTTTTTTTGTCTGCTTACTTCTTCAAAATAATAAAAACAACACCATTATCAACTGAAACACATAAAATTTTGACTTCAACAGGCTTGCAGCAGTTTACCACTACCACCCTAAATTCCTATGAGTGCTTTTAATGCAGACAGTATAAGTTAGAAAGCACATATAGCTACACCCACCTTACAATCTTCTCCAGCCATGGGTAATCAGAATGGACTACATGCAAATCGCTACAGGGATGGCAAACAACTGAAAAGAAAATAATGAAATGGCGAAAACAATACAACGGGTAAACAGAAACTATGTTAACACAACACATAAGATTGCATAGCAGCGAACAAACAACAAAAACAAAAAGAAGTGGGAAAAATCTTGAAATGTCTAAAATAAAACCCTTTAACATGCAAGGACAATTGCCACAGATTATAGTGCTACATTAATTTTTGAATAAAGCACAGAGGAAATCGGGTACACAAAGAAAAAAAACAAAGCAAAAGCACAGCAAGCAAACGCATTAATGCTCCACTGCAAAAACTGCAGTTTGTACCTCTTGCAGCTGTAGTCGTACTCTGCTGAAAAGGCGAAGCCAGTTGGCTTTAGCTCTAGCAGGACCAGGTTCCATGATTTCTCTCTTTGGGAAACTGGATGAAGGATTGAGAATAAATAAAATGCCAAACCATGCTTACACATAAAAATAGAAAATATTATTTAATGCCATATGTAACACCTAATGTTCATACCGTGGTAGCTACATGCAAGGTTTTTCAGTTTAACAAAATAAAGCATCAGATCTGCTTGGGATTTTACAGTCTTATCAAGGATGTCTGTTAAGGTTTTTTTTAAAGTCAACAACAGAATCTTTATGTACCGTTTAATATTTGGCTAAATGTCTCTTAGCAAGTTGCAACTCATGCAAGCTAATGAAATAATTCCAGCTAGATATTTAAACCCCTCCAATAACAACACCTAGTAATGTTCCAGTTCATTTAAAGTAGCGAGTTTCATTAGCTTAACTTCTAAACCTGGTCCATACATTTTTAAAAAGGACTGGGGGGGGGGGCACTTTTGGCAGAATGGTGTATCTTTACTTTTTTGGTGGAAAAGAACCCCCCAAAATAGACACTATAAGAGAGCGTATAAATTTTATGTCTCCAATTAGACAGACAGAAATCTTTACCTTGGAACAGGAGCCTCTTCTGTTTTCTCCTCAGCAGCAGGTTGCACAGTTTCTGCTGCTGAGGACTGTTCAACAGGATGAGGTTCTTCTACAGGGGTTTCAGATTTGGGCTCTGGCTCCTGGGGCTTGGTGTCCTGAGGTGTAACCTGGGATGGGATTGTTGGTGTGGATGTTGTCGTGACAGACATTTGTTGCTGTGAGGGACAATAGGAAGGCTTGGTGGAATCTGTATCATCAAAGGGCAACATGCTGTCCTGTGAGACTGGAGGTAGTTCAAGAGCTGCGCTGGGCGACTGGGTCTGATCTTGGGCAAGCCTCTGCTGATGCAAGGATGCTTGTTTTTCCAAAGGGGGCCTGGTGGAAGATAGGCCATCAGATGGTGGCATCAGGGTGGATGTAGAGCCTGAGGGCATTGGAGTGTAGGTTTGTTCCTTGTCTTTGCTTTGTTTGTCTCCTGGTAGACACATATCATCTCCATAACGCATCTCTGCCTCATCTTCATAGTTATACTGCCCCTCCTCATAAATGTCACCTTCCTCTTCATCATACAGCGCACCCTCTTCCCCTCCATCCTTCAGATAGCCTCCCTCATCACTGTAGACCCCCTGGTGATCCTCCCCATCCCAGCCTGGGGAGTCTTCCTTGCCATAGCTGACGGAGGAGTGGCAGGAGTGGTAGGAGTCGTTTTCGTCGTAGAATTCTGAACCTTGAAAGCTTTCGCCATCCTCAGGAGCAAACTCCTCGCTAAGCTGAGAGCTTCCTCGGCTCAGCTCTCCTGAAGAGGCATAACGGCTGTCTGTGGGACTGACATGAGCAGGACATAAAGGCGCGTTAGATACATGCAACGCACGGATTTGAAATACAAATGACAGGGGATCCCCACACTTGCATGATTAGTTAGGTTTTCACAGATAAGGAGTTTGTGCTGAGGCCCGGGAGGGAAACTGCTAATCAAAGACTAGTGTAGCCTACAAAAATGTTAATATCTCTTTAACTTTTTTGCATTTTGTTACATTGCAACCACAGATTTCAGGGCCAATTTATTTTTTCTTTCTTTTCCCTTGTTTTTAACAACTAAAAAACTTATAAAGAGAAAGGTTTTTAGAAATGTTAATTCGAACACTAATTAAAATAGTTGAATTCTTTGTACCAATCCATACATGAATGCAACACTATAGTTACACATCTCTTCAGAATTAAAGGTTTAACTAAACATTAAAAGGAGGAACATTTATTTTTCTTTTGCAGATAAAAGCATGAATAGTATGTATTTAGAAAAAGGGATAGAATTGTTACTCACTGGGAAAGACCATGAGTCAGAGATAAATTGCAGTAACACAGGAAAACGTCTTCTTAAACACACTGGAGCATAAACTCCCATTTTACTGTTGCATCTATATTGACCACTGTGTTTGTTCGATAATGCACAGAGCAGGATCAGTAATGGAGAGAACTGTATTCTGGCTTTTTGGCTTTGAGCTGGTGGGAGTGTACACCAGTATGGATGAATGGACACACAAACAACAACAGCAGCACTCCTTTTTTTTCCCAATTCAACATCTCAAAATCTTTGATCTGACACAGACTGACTCAGATAGTGACACATTCTGCTTCAGTCTAAATACAAATCTGCCATCTTTTTTTAAAAAAAAGAATAAAGATCAGACAACAAACTGAAGGTGAAACTAAAACGAACTTACTCTGGCTTCTTTGTTAAGGCGCCATTATTGGAAATACAGCCTTCGTACTGTCTAGCAAGTGGGATTTAAATGCGTGTAATTACCAAGCGTGGAACACCCAGCACAAGACAGGGCCCTTCCTCAAGTCTCACATACAGGGTGAGGCTGTAATAACAAGCTGTCATGACAACAGATGCGCACAGACTCTTTCAGGCGGTCCCAACAACTTCAGCTAACAATTAATCCATCTGCCCCCAACTGTCATCAAATATCAGACACGTACACACATCCTGTCAATCATTCATTCCCTTCCCACACACACAAAACCAAGGCTGCAAAGGCTTTCTAGCAATAAACAGAATGCACCATTGGTTTTATCTGAGAACTATGAAAAAACATAAGGACAGATGCAGGAAGATTAGTCTTCTAGAAAACTATATAAAATATATAAATATATATACAAAGATAGGATAAGAGCACATGCATGCAAGCACATCGAGCGAGGAGGACGGGACAAGTCCACCACTGACATCACAGCGAGACGGTGTCACAGGCCGGAGCAGGATTAGGAAGAGGAGGAGCAGATATTGCAGAGGAGGCACAGAGACCCACCTATCGGACAGAGAGTGCCTACTGTCTAGAGAATACTGACGACTGGTGCGCCGGCTCGACCCCGAGCCTGAGTCGATATCGCTGCGCCCGTTGGTGGCAGAGTCTAAACTATCATAGCGTCTGGCAGGAGGAGTAGGAAGGGAGGTGGGGAGGAGTGGAGAGGTGGAAAAGGAGCATCAGTAGAGCTCAGTGCAAATCCTTAACAACAAGATCTAACTATTCTGATCCTCTGACCTTCCTGCTTAAGGATTAGTTGACAGCAATGATCAGATGCCCACCTGATAAGTTTTGCTCTGGGTTATCCTAGTGGTGAGCACCATTAGTGATTCCACCGCCCTTACTCACAATTCAAATCAAATGGGTAAATCTCAAGTATTTATTAACATTATTTTCTTTTCTACTTACTAATTGAACAGATAAATAAAAAAAGAAGTTGTAAGGCAAAATTAAGCTTTTGAGTTCATTACTGGGATTTAAAAGATGTTAACCTTGTAAAAAGTATCTCAAAAACAGAACTCAATTTTTCTAATGCATTCAGTTACGCAGATTTCAATATTTGTTTATGGATATTAAGATATGACAAACACAGGGTGATTCATTATCCTGAATAAAATGTACAGAATTTATGGCTTACAAGAGATTTTATGAATAAAAACAAGTAAATACATATTTTTATAAAACACATTCATATCCACAACCTGAAAACAGGCAAGATGGGATATAAGCAAGAATTTCTTTAAACACAAAAGGCTTACACTCTGCAGGATTGCATTCCTGGCTCATTTACTGTGCCACTGCAAAGCCGAATGTTGATATTTTAAACACTCTCCTCTTTAAAATAAAAATTCTTATTTAACTTTATATAAACATTTGGAATCTAAAAAGACATAAAAAAGAAACACAGTGTTAGTTATCCATGTATAAGCCAACAGCTTTGCTAATATATCAGCAATATCAGCAGGAAATTGTAGGTTGAACTGAATTTTATTTGTGTGCATCAAATTAGGGCTTTAAAAAACATGATTATATGCTATACTGTGTTTGTTTGTTGCATCAAAATTAAAACCATATACATCGTAGTTTGTGGTCATGACATACCAAAACGTGAACATTTTTAAAACATGAATAGTTTTAGAGAGCACCGTAGACTGAAAGTTTCTGAAAGCATTTTTGCCTAAGACAATCGAAGTTGAACAAGAAATGTATATACCGACTCATTCATGATATTCTTAGTTAAAAGCTATAACTGGAAGAAATATTTTTGCAGACAGTGAACCAATCCTTAAATATTCTAAAAAAAAAAACGACATTGCACTTGAAAATGTACTGTCCCACCTAACTCCTTTTCAAATGTAAAGGTCTATGGTAGATTTAAGCTTTTCTGAGCTTTAATTCTCTGATGCCATTTAGTTTTCTGCACAATG
This sequence comes from Jordanella pulchra, assembly GCA_034780135.1. NCBI lineage: Eukaryota > Metazoa > Chordata > Actinopteri > Cyprinodontiformes > Cyprinodontidae > Jordanella > Jordanella pulchra. Next base: position 29,842 of record JAUZNJ010116456.1, on the reverse strand, counting down.
CTGTGAAGAGAAAAATCACATGGGGTTTCAACCACCCACACATGCGTACAAAGATGCAGGCAGACACACCTACATTCATACATGACCTGTATACAAGAACTCTGAGCCCCAGCATGCTTGTATACACTGAGGCCAGGGTCGTTGTCTGGAGGAGGAGAGCACAGTGGGAGATGTTACCATGTACAACATCAAAACAAAACAAGGCCACACCAGCCAGGTAGACTCAGAGGTCTAATGGGAATTGTTGATTAAACTTATTTAATTGTGAACATTTTCAACTTAAAAAATCTTGGGGGTTTTCATTCTTCTGCTGTCAAAATAAATAAAATAATAATACCTTTTTAAAAAAACCATGAGTTCTCCGCTATCGCTACATGCATTCTTGGTGTGAGGGATTGTTGTCGAGTCAATGAGTCGATGCAATCAGCTGGTTTTCCTTGGAAAGAAAGCTTTGAACCAGTCTGACTGTATGAATTCATCGAATTCTCTCTGTTAAGTGCCTTGTGATGACATGTATTGTGAATTGGCGTTAGATAGATAAAAATGAATTGAACTGAACCCCCACATATTATTAATTAGACTCTGGAAGTACATAATCCACTGAACTTAGCAGAATCTAATGAGTAATTTTTAGCATGCCTGTTACCTCATGGTTCTGTGATCATAGTCCAGATCATGGATGTCATCGCTGTAGGAGTGTCTGTAGTGTTGATGTCGCATGGGGTACTGGTGCATGGAAGCGTTGGGCTGAGAGGTGGTGTAGAAAGGAGGAGGGATGCTGTTACTGGTCTCGCTACGGTAGTCGCTGTCCCTGTCATCGACGGCGCTGTCTGGATCCTCGTCTGTTCACACCAGACAAGACAGCGTTGGGTTGTGAGACTTGGAGAGGTCAGAAATGTTGTGAATAAATGTGTTCATTAGGGTTTATATCAATAAAAGCAAAGGTATTTAAAGCATCGTTATAATTAACAGTCAACATAGGCTAATCAGGAAAACAAAGAAAGACCTTCAGAAACAGAGACGTTACATCTTCTGTAACTGAATGGGATTAAAGTCAGTTGGACTGGAAGATTTCACTGAATGACCAAAGATTTATCAGTTTAAATACACTTCAGAAACAGATCTTATGTAAATAACTCGCCAATTATTTTTTTACAAACAGCTTTCAAAATTCCCAGTAAATTAATTTAAAATAATTTCCATTTTGTATGTTTCGGGTTATTCTATATCAAGGCAGATTTACCTTTAATGCACAAAACATTGTGCAGAAGCTGAAATACAAACAATTATCATTTTCTATATTTCGGTTGCTACTATCTCTAAATATGTGTCTGTGTATAAGCCATGTTTCTTTAATTGAGATCAATTTTTGCATATTTAATCATTTACTCAAAACATTATAAAATAGACAGACAAAGTTCAAAGCAGGGCTCTGATTTTTAGGTTCTTATAATCTCTGCTTATACTGAAATAACGACAATAAATACACTTACACAAATCATTAGCAGAAGTGCATGACAGAAACTTACTCTGCTGCTCTCCCCACAGACTCCAATTACCTGGACAGAGAGAAAATGCTAACTTTCCAAATTCATTTTTAGATATAATTTAAACAGATTAAAATTAAAATAACCAGATCTACACAAACATGTAAAGATCTGCAGCCTTGAGGAATAATAATCTTTCAGTTGAAATCAGCGAGCTGAGAAATTATCAAAGAGGTAACTGAGTGCATATCTTTGTTAGTAAAAAGAAAAAAAACTGAAACAAGGCTATTCCAGCAGTTTACGAAAAAACGGACTTTTTAAAAGCGGCTGTCCTTGACTCTTCGAGTAGCTAGAAGCAGAAAACACAGGCATGCTGTTATCATTCACACAAACACAAGCCATGTTTGCATAAAGAAGAAGAGCCATTTGAGGTAGACTTCAACTGCACATGTCTCTCCACCTGCGTCCAATGTCGCAAATCACCAGACGCTGTGATAGACAGTAAAAGCCTGTGTTGGACATGCAGCATATGTCAACTCGATTTCATCACACATCCATCCCCTTAAAATCATTTTGGAGCTCAGGCAGGCATGCATTTATGATTAGTCACATCATCTTCCTCTGCTTTCGTCACTCTATCCTGTGTTGAATCTGCTAGCTTTATATCTACCTTCTGCATATTCTTTTTCTCAATGAGTCACAGCAACAGAGCGGAGGGAGTAGAAAGAGTGGAAAATAGGAGGCATGAAAAGGACACAGCGGGCGATGGCACAGAGGGAGGGGAATGCAGAAGACAGCGGTGAAACTCACAGCACTGCGTGGAGGGCGCATGGAGTGATTGCTCTTGTTCTTCTTGGTAGGCATACTGACGTTAGAAAAGAAGCAGTGGAAACAGGCATGTTAGGGAAATAACATTAAGGTCTTTGACTTGAAAACAAGTTGCAGGGAAACTAGATCTAACTCTGGAAAATGGAAAATGTTCAGCAACATTACTAGAAATATGAGGCAAAACAGAACCAACATAAAATAAAATAGGAAGACTATAATATTAGTTATATATTAGGAGAAACAATTAAAAAGATAACTACAGGTGTAATTTAGTTAAAGTGTGTGAAAAAAGGAGAAATTCTTACATCTTGATCTCTCATTGCATTGAGTTGTTCAAGTTTCTTGGCCCAATATCTGGCCTCTTCCTCTGGAATGTCTACAGAAATACAAAAATAAAAAATAACCCTGTAACAATGTCAAGAAAATCATACATGTTTCCATATCATATTACAAGCTTTAAATTATGGAGATAATGCAGGCTGTATTTAAAGAAGTCCGAGGGTTATCATAGAGCACATGAAAAGGTTTGTATAAGTCTTCCTAACCATAGAGGGCTTCTATATTTTTTAAAGTAGGATTCAAATTCAATTCAAAGTTAAATTCAAATATACGTTATTTATCCCAAAGGGAAATTAAATGTTGTAGTAACTGATGTTTTTTTTTTTTTTTGTAACCAGTAGTTGTAATGAACTAATCAACTGATAAATATCTTTAAAACAATCAAAGGAGTGTGAATATTGTTTAGTACCATTTTAACAAAGTCTGTTTCCATGCTCGTAAATCTTGAATAAAAATCAAAGTTCCTGCTTCAGGTTTGCTCATTTGCACGCCAGAAAGGTTGTCAAAAATATTGGAATATATTCATTAAATATTGCAGCAGCATAATGTCTGAAAATAGAAAAACACCTCTTGGAGTTTTGAAATTTTATCCAGAAGGGAAACAAAAAAAAACACATCTCAATTAGTGTTTGATTTCTTCCTAACCCCCTTGTGCCAAATGTGTTGAAACTGAATTAAATCTTAATTGAATGTTTACTTTAACTTTTGAAATATGATCAGCTAGAAATTTCGCAGCTCTTTTTATGGCTTCCTGTTTTTCTCCAATGTATAAACGTAACTTGAGCCTGATTCCTTTTAGCCACAATTAAAAATGCTCAAGCCAAGAAAACAAGCCATTCAATAGATAGATACAAGAAAAATAAAACAGAGTCAGTTAAACGAAAAAACTCAGATGAACTGCAGCAAAGATTGGAATCTTAAGGTCATAGAGTTTCCATAACAACAGTTTTTAATGGCAACAGATTATTTGGAGTAACTTCTAAAATATGATATTAACTTTTTCATTCTATCATCCTAAATCCAAATTTTAGTGCAATATTTACTGGACTATGCAGCCTTCTCTGAACAAAACCCCTTTGCTCTAACCACCAGCCCCCCACTCCCCATATCTTTACTAAAGATATTATTACCTGTTCTAAACGCCACTAGACAGGTGAAATATATTCGTTAAAATGCAGCATTTTTATATGATCAAACTTAAAAGTATATACGATACAAAAAAAGAGCCCTCAAAGTAAACAAACAAACATGTAGAATATACAGAGCTATGATGAAGACCAAACCTAAAGGCAGTTCAAAGCGAGTGTCTAGCAGCAGCCTGTGAAAGGTCGGGTCTTTGGTTCCACAGATCTCGTTCTCAGCCATGATCACATTTGAGTCCAGGGTCAGCCACTGACCCGGACCCTCCTGAAGAACACAAAATGGGACATGTATGTCAACCAAAGGAGCATTAATGTAGAATAGAACCAAAAAGTTAATATTTTCTCTTTCATTTCACCTATGTAACAGGATTAATTATATATTTGCTAACAAACCCATTACAGCACAGGATTGTGTATCTGTCACATTGAACGTTTGATCCCCCTTAAAAAAAACACTGCTGCTCATCACTTTTTTTGTTTCGAATCTGTAAATGTTACAAACTCTCTTTATATTTAAGGTACAACCTGATGAAAAAAATGTAATCCTAAAATCCCCCTGTACTCTGCTCAAAGCACAAGTAAATAAAGATCTGAACATATGAACATAGACAAACCACAACTAATCTGCATGACAGTATCAAACTGCTAGTAGGAACTTTATAAAACAATTGCTTTATATTGATCTAAATGCAGATTTTAGCCCTGAATCATTAATACTAATGCCTGAAATAGAGAAACAGAGCAGGAGATGTACCTCGTTGGACTGTCGTATGCTGTGCAGGGGGATCCATACAGTTCCCACCATGGTGTCCCAGATCAGTCCTTTGTTCCACACCTCCACTGTGAGGCCTAGATCCAGACGGTTTATCTCACTGTGCAGCAGAAATAGTCAATTGTTTAGTAGATTTGCAGTAAATGCTACCAGTTGCCGCATTTATGTGGTAATGGATGAGTGCCATGATTCGATATATTTAGGTAAAATCAATTAGCATAAAGAGGTGTTGATTGTCAACAAAGCTATTGTGAGGTTAGAGAGGAGCAGAGACTTTATGGAATAAGAATAAAATAGAACTTTTCTCATAGCAACACACGTACCGCTGATGAAGCTTATGTAAGAAACATAAAGCTCTGCAATGAGACTAAATAGCTGACTGAGAATCTTTAGCATCCTCTTCATCTTTTAAGTTTTAGCAAGATGTTTTTGTTTTAATAGACTATTTTATTAATTAAAAACTTTGAGTGAAATGTTTTCTCTCTATTTCTATAAAGTAATCAACGAATTGTTCCTCCTTGAATGGTAGAGCGGTACCAAAGAAAAGAGTCATGAGTCAGAGTGAAAACCCCTTTCTCAAGAAACATTTTCTTTTGGGCAGATTTCAAGTGTTACTGAGTTCAGAAGAAATCTTCAGATAGAATAAAGCTTCTGGGTGTGGAGACATGTTATGTCATCCTCGCACTCCTCAACAGGAGGATGGCTCAATATATGCAAGAAGCCAGAAATAACTCCTTTTAGGAAGGATAAATGCTGCTGCTGATCCTGCTGGCCGGAGTTATTAAACAAACATGTAAAACAGGACTGGACCCTTAAGTGGAACTTTTCCTTTAGTGAATTAAAAACATCTATTAATGGTCTCCTACTAAATGCACAATACTATTATTATATCCATAACAACCACAGGCATGAATGTGCCTTAAAAAATAGCAGACATAAGTATTAGCTTTGGTTTCTACAGTTATAAGACACAGAGTTACATGCTTTTATATAGCTTTCAGCTGTTGATAGGAGAGTGCAGTTTACATTAAAATCATTGAAAACCTTTTTATAAAATAGAGTTTAGGGAGATTAACATACTAAATGTAGACATGATGTGTAGGTGGAATAAAAAGACTCACAACATGAAGTCCTGTTCCCAGCAGGGTTGACTGCCACGCACAGCAATGGTTGTGCTTTTAACATTTTGCACCTTGAGGGTCACGTATGTGTTAAATTTCTCTGTAAGAAATGAAATTGATTATACTTTTTGTACAATCATAATTATCTGCTTGAGTGATAAATGTTGGGGATTCGATGGTCATAACTCACCTTGGGGTCCATCGAGCTTTCCTTTCTTTACTGTATACAAATTGATAAAAAAGAAGTAAAACACAAAACAAATCATTAGTCTCTTTTATCTTATCATGTTAAAGGAGCTTCATACCTAATATAGCATTTGTTGTATGAAAAATGTTTTAAAAATGACATTTGTCACATTGTAACAACAAATGCCCATATACTTTGTTAAGATTTTTTGTGACAGATGAAGACCAAGTGGTGAACACTTCTGAGGTGGAAAAAAAGAGGGACACAGTAAAGTTGCTAACAGACAAACAAGCGAACCAATGCTACCGAAAACATAACCTCCTTGGCGGAGGTAAAAAGCTCATGCATTGACTGACCGGATGGATAGTGTCTTATAAGATAATAATACAGGGATTTTATTTGTTTTACATTTCCAGCATCTTACAGGTATCATTGTATCTTTGCCCTGTATACAGCTCCATCCACCATTCTATCAAGACTGAGGAGCTGCCTCACATCATGATGCTGCCACAACCATGGTTCACAGTGGGAATCATGGGAAACCACCATGTTATATTAAGTTAACAGCATTTCTTGGTTGTGTTGTATTTGTGTTAAAATCTTTTCATTTTGGTTGATGGTTTGAACAGTGCTACATGGGATGTTTAAAGCTTGTATTCTGTTTTATCAATGACAGCCAGCTAAAGTCCCTGGTTTAACATGAGGCTTTTTTTAACAAGCATCTAAGGACTTTACAGAATAGTTTCTTTAAAATTCAATCAAATAACACACAGGTGACACACTGGTTGCACTGGGCTTTATTTAGAGGTATGGAAGTAAAGAAGGCTGAATATTAGTCCACCTTAAATGTTCTAAATTGTCATTCATTGAACGCTTTACATAAAATTACAATATATTGTAGAGGCCTTAAGATTTTAAAATTTGAGAGAAAACACACACACACACACACACACACACACACACACACACACACACATAACAAAAACAGGCTAGCACCAGTCTTAATCATTGCCTCTACCTCACACAGCCTGCTGGTGACTGACAGCAGTTTGGCATTTTAGACATAAGGTGGGTGGTCTGCTGTTCTCAGGCCGGGATTCCTCTGTTCTCTATGGGTAGAATGCCAGGATCTCAATATGAAAGACTGCACCCATTCAGGAGGTGTCAGAGTCTCTGAGTCACTTATTGAAAGCTGGAGGAACCGGTTGTGGAGTTAAAAGCGAAAAGGTTGCATGAGGGAAAAGCCCATTTGGCTTCTTATCTCTTAAAGTTGCAATCCCACAATTTTTTTACACGACATGACAGAAAAAGCCATTATATCTGAGAAGACCAACAAGGTACTGTCAAAGTCAGTTGCCAAACCTATTTCACAGAGTCCTACAGAGGTACCTGAATGACTTTTAAAACACCATTGATGGCAAATTCGTATTTATTATTCATTTAATTTTAACCCCTACTGATTTCTACTCCCTTTCTGTTCAGCAGTGAGGTATTAATATTCAGAGAGCTGATATTTAATCCCAGCTGATTGCCTGTTTTTATTAATATTACATGTATTGTAGGAGATCCAATGAGACAATTTTATATGTTTAAACTACAGCTAAAAAAATAAAGACTTGGGTTCAAAAATTTGATTTTATTGAGAATTTTTCTCCCTGATCCATCCATGGTTAAAATTAGGCATATAAGGTTAAATAGTCAAATAGACACATCTAGCCCTTGAAATATTTAGATCAGTCTCTCCTATCCAGTTGCACACTTTCTGTGGCCCTAAACAAACTTCTGGTACAGTTTTGGTGGAGATATCGCCAATCTTTTAGGCAGATTTAGTCAAGCTTATAAAATGTGGGTTTTTTTCCCCCCTTTTTCTTTTTTTTGGGGACACGGGGGGAAATTAGCATATTTAACTCTATCTTTTCTCTACAGAAAATTACATCAGCTGAACCAAAAGAAAAGATCAAGAGCTTTGAAAATAAAATGTTTTTTTGAGCCCTCGGTTTTGCCTACGTGTCCTCAAATATGTTGTGCCCTTGTTGGACATAATACTCATGCACAACTGCAAACCATAGTTAAGGTTAGATGGGATTACATTTGAACAGACATTTTCTTCCTCATCAGCAGCCTCTTAAATACTTAATACTAAACACCTTTTACTTAGGACCATAAAGCTGGTAAAAATAATCCTTAGTGGTGTATGGTTACATCCCAAAAATGTTTTCATAAGTAGAACAAATTGCACCAGAGGGTTTTAAATTTGAACACATTGGGGTATTCCAAGAGTAAAGTAATCCACAACACTTGGAAACTGCTTTTGGAAAAAATCAGGCAAACAATACGTAGGTTTCTGAAATTGCTAGAACTCAACCCTAATGTAAGAGTACAGACAACAACTAAAAGGGGAGTCTATGCAAGAAAACCAACCAAGTTAAAGGAACTCTGTCACATCTGAAAAGGAGAGAGGTTGAATGTTTAGATGGAGTTTGGTCAACATCTTATTTACATCTGCAAAAGTCGGTGGTTTCTTTGCAGCCTGTGAAGATGTATGTTAAATCCAACATTAGTATCAGTGTACGTATGTAGCTGGGTCGGATATCGGCGATTTGATATGGGAGATCCAATCCGCTAAATTTTACACTGAACTGTTACTTTTTTTTATGTCATTGGTTAATAAATAAAATAAAGTACATTTATACCTGTTAATTAGTTACCCTTTTTAACAATGATTCTGTAAAGAAAATATGAATGGCAAAGCCTTCGTTCACATGGTAAGAAATGTGGCTCATTGAATCGGGTCGGTATCTGATATCGATCAATACACTCAGCAAAGGTATCGGTATCAGAAAAAACCTGGATCAGTGCATCTCTAATAGATGTGACATCGTTATACTTTATCTGCATTTTATTGCTTGATATGAGAACGGAGAATTGATTTTTTTCAAGCAGCTCATTTCAAGCAAAAATAGAAACCCTTTTAGGAACAGGATTGGGGATAATTTTAGAGAATAAATCTTTTTTTCTTCCATTCTGAATCTGAAAAATCATAGTTTACTATCATATTTACTATCAGATTATCATAGTTTAATCGTGTATGACACACAACTGTCAGTCAAACTGTCCATGATGGTAGTAAATAAATATAAATTCATTTTTTTTGGTAAAAGAAAAAAAGCTAATTGGACTGGGAAAGAGATGAAGACAAAGCGACACATTCTGACTCATTTTCTTTGTCAGTGAAAATGGGAATGATAATCACTGTGGACCGATAGGTTTCTTAAAATAGCCTTTTCCCCAGAAAACCTCTGGGATGACGCCTATCTCTAACTTAACCATGGGCCCTGAATCACGAGTTAGGTACCAGAGCTGGTGGTGTAGTGGAGCATGTGTTGCACAGACTACTTCGAAGGAAAATCCTCCTCTAGATATTTACCTGCTGAAAAAGCATTCCCATCCGCAAGTAGACTGAATCCAGTCATTTCACATTTTATTTACATGTGAACACTGACAGATCCACCTTACTGTCTCACTTGCCAGCCCTCACGCACAGCGTCCTGTCCTCATCCAGTCATCGCCCTTTTCCCTCTCACTCCATCACTCACTCCCACAAGCCTCCCCTACCATGTGGCGAGTGTGCACGTGCACTTCCTTTCTATCTCTTTTGCTTGTGCTCTATTAATCTCTCTGTGGAGCCGCCGGATGCAGTCAGAGTGAGCTGCATCCCCAACTCTAAAAATAACCACTCTAGTGTGACAGGGCTGGGGAGAGGGGTGCTGGAAAGAGAGAAAAGGGGTATGTGTGGGTGTGTGTGTGTAGAAGGGGACTGAACCAACACTGCTGCATTAATGACAAATGAAAAAAAAAGTGTTGCTTATTCTGCTGATATGTATCCGGAGCAATGACCGGACTCCATCTATAATTCTTCACTGTGGAGAAATAAGTCCTAGAATTTAAAAATTAGTTGGAAATAAATCCAGTGGGGTTTTTGTTTTTGTTTTTGTTTGTGTATATTTATATCTTTATTTTTAGAGCTAAATACAGTCATCAGACAATTTCATGCACTATACAGATTACAAACTTCCATTCGATTTCAAATCTATAACTCCTGTTTGAGCTGCTAAAGCTTCTGAAGTATTCAAATTATTTTTTTTTACAAGTTGCAAGGATCACGCAACAAACAACTTTAAAAGGATCTATCCATTTTTTTACATTCTAAGGGTGCCAGTAGGGGTCTGATGTTTAAACCTGGAAACAGTTGGATGTTCCATCAGGTCAAAGGTCAGAAACACATAGAAATCAGTTGTAGAGTGAAGAAATGAGGCCCCTAGAATGGCCCAAACCTACAGCCTCTTAAAAAAGACACTCTTTGAAAGCAGGCTCTGTGTTAACAAACCAATAGGATGAATAAACTCTTATCACTTTATAAGAAAAGTAGCCAAATGTCCAAGTAGAATTATAGTAGTAGCTTTGTGAAAGTGAGATATTGTGCAGTTTCTCTATAGCTTGCTAAGACAGATTTATTCATTTATACTTGTATACATATAAATAAATTTAAACTAAAGTTAAATCTTTGTTTTCATATGTTTTTTAATTGCTCTTAGTTTCTTAATTGGTTAATAGAAGAGTTCAATCATTAGGCAAGGCAAGTTTATTTGTATTGCACAATTCATTACAGAGGCAATTGAAAGTGTTTTACATGAAATAAACACTAAAAAAAAAGGAAAATGAAAACAATTTAATGGCTTTTAATGTCCTAAAATGAATACTCCGGTAATGAGAGTTTACTGCACTGCAAAGATTGGATGGTGCCTCATCATAATCATTTTTATTTCTAAGTTTTCTGATTTTATTAAACCTCAACAAAAAAAGCCATCAGAATATGCATAAAAAAATCTTTAGCAATTTCAAGGCAAATGTACCTATTAATAATTAGACGCTAAGAAGAGAATATAGCACTGATTTTAGGCTCCTACATTGTAATTTTCTGCTCTGTTTTTTTTTTTTTTTTTTTTTTTGCTATCTTGTAGCTGGGTGTCACGATCAGGGTGGCTGACAGATTTAAATGTGCTTACTCAGCCTCAGTGACACAGTTTATTTTGCAGATTACTTCTGACAACATGAGACACGAAGAGGGTAAATTACTCTGAGTAGCAATACTGCATGACCGCTGGAGCAAAGGAGCCAAGTCTTCTCGTCTTTGTAATTTTTCTATCCCTACAGCAAATATTAGAAAATATTGTATCGATGTAAACATAGCAGAGGGCCTCCCGACACGTCTGAAGAAAGTAATGAGAAAATGCAGGCTGCTTCATTGTGAGCACCAATGAAACCGGATCTCAGTCTCAACACGTGCAGAAATAGATTCAGCAAAGCAACAACTAACTGGTGCATTTTGGAAAAAACACAAAAAGAGTAGTTTTGAAATAGAAGTTATTTGTGACCAAAATGTGTAAAAAGAATTTTAAAAAGACGCAAGTAAAGGGAAATACTATTGTGCAGTCACTGAAGAATACAGCATCTATTACAGAGACTTGAAAGTTCCTTATGAAGACAGATTTATGTATAAGCAAATAGCAGTTCATTCTTATTGTAATAGGAATAATCCAGTGATTTATATATGTAGGTGACAAAAAAATACATTTGTTATTCTCTACTTGAAGGATGTGATGCTGTCTCCTCATGCCTGACTGAATGTTTCTAAACTTATGAAAGCCTCTGCTTAGCTTGGACGAGTTTCACAGAATAGCCTCAACAGACGACCTTCTTGCTCAGTTTTCTATGGCTATTACTGAGCTAAAGTAAGGTTTTCATTTTGGTCAATGCAAATGTTAGATATTACTTTGGCCTGTTTTGTTGATTATCCAAGCTTTTTTCCTTTTTTCAGCATTCACTTGTTAGGCTCTGTATATGCTTTGTTTTAAAACGGATTTCTATTGACCTCTTACTAAGGATAAACAATTCCTTGGATTTTCTTTTTTCAGATAATGCAAATTCCATATCAAGATTATTGCGTCTTACTCAGGAAAAACAGTCCTGTATCATATCAATCCTAACAACAAACCTACAAAAGTATGTTTCCCCTGGAAATTGCTAGACACAGAGGCAGAACTGATCATTCTCAAGAACACATCACCTCTGCTCTGAATTTAGCGTTCCTTGGATACAGCTGCTCGTCCGTGGAAAACCCATTTCATGAAGCTCTGTTCTTAAATTATTCTGAATTCTTCATTAAGTTTAAAACGTCTGCAGCTACTGACTCTTCAGGAAGTTGCTGACCTCTGCACACCATAAGCCTCATCATCCACTGACCTCTGCTATGGGTTTGATGTTACCAACTACTTTGTTAAAGGGTAGCTGTCATCCCCATCTGCTTCCACTTTGTTATTAGACCAAGTACCAGCTGGATGTTGAATATTTAGAAGTGGGAACATTCAGTGAATTGAAGGAATTATCCAGTACTACTATCAATGTAGTTTATGTTGAGTATGCTGATACTGTACCTCTTAAAGTGTACAGTATCAACATAAACATCTGTCTCTTGAGGTCTTCGGATATCTTCTTTTTATTGTAACAAAAAGCAGTAAAGGTTTGAAAGAACAGAAACGGATAAATTCCTGTAAAACATGATCCTTCGTTCCCTTTTCTTGTCCTAAAATCATCAGAATCCATCACCAACAACCAATACCCCTACAAAACCATTAGATTAATATCCTGAATGCCTCAAGAAACATAAATATAACAGATTTTTCATACATGTCCCATCTTTAGTTTCTCCTCGAATAACTTCAGAAAATGTTAAAGCATGCAAATCAAAATGGCTCCACAAATACTAAGTAAATTGCTGTCAAGAGCTTCTTTAATCATGTATGTATATATCTGTCCAAAAACTGCCAGACATTGAATCCACTGCATCATGTTGTCTAATGTTTCACACTTGTAGATTTTCTTAGATCAATTGAATAAAAATCTTTTCAACTCTTGACAGAAAATAAAATGACTTAATTAACTCTTGGTGTCCAGAAGGATTCAACTGGCTGTCTTTAAATCCACACCCTTACAATACTCCGTCTCCTTTCAGATCTCAACTCTTTTTGGATGTACTCTATCACCAGATAATTACAGCAAATAACATCAAAGTTGTAGGAAAAAACTGTTTAGCAGCAAAAGCAGTTTAAAAAGAATTGAGCTAAATGAAGATTACATCTTGATTAAGTATATTTATTTGACAGAAGTTGCCAGGAGCACACCCCTTGACTAATCTGTAATATCGATCCGGTTGGAGCAGTGTCAGGCTCTGGAATATACTGCTGAAGAGCCATTAGACCCTGCTTTACTCAAACACTTTCTTTGGGGGGAATTATGGTAAAATAGGCAAATGCATTAAAGAAATATACAATTTAGCACTGTATCCGCAGTCTTTTCGTGCCAAGAACATGTAGAAAATATTGCATTTTAACTTTCTACACTGCAGCCCCTAAAATACTCTTTTGAGCTATTTTAAATGTTCAGACCAGCTGGTGGAGGAAGCTGACTGCACATCGTGCCAAGACATGATACTGTTAGACTCGCCTTACCTCCAACACACAGCAATGACATTTCTTATGTGCTGCTTAAATCCAGGGTCCAGCTTCTTCGCTAATTCCCCAATTGGTAGAGATAATGTTTGCAAAACCCAGTCCAGGGATGGTGAGCAACTGGGCTGGAGACGGGTGAAAGCAGGCGTCGCTGTTAAGTAGCGGCAACGGAGCCCGGCTGGCTTCGTGACAGCTGGTAAAAAAATATAGAAAATTATCAAAATAAAAACTAAAAACAGACAGTAGACACTTCCCTTTGCTCAGACAGAGAACGCCCTGTCCTTCCTCTCTTTTTGTGGCGTGTTTCGCCGCCTCTTTCCACCCCTCCCGCTCTCTCTCAGCTCTCCAATCCCCAGCAAACAGCCATCTTGTTCAGCTTCAGCACCACCAGCTGCGCGGACAGCAGTGACGTCAGGGCGCGGGGCGATGGTGAGGGGCTTGTTCCATTATCGGCTCTTCAAATGTTTTATATAATAATAATAATAATAAAAATGACAATAACAATAACAATAAATAAATTTTGATTTACATTTGTATTAGTGCCTTCCGATATGATGAGTCCTCCTGTGTGTAATTTATCCTCAGTTTAACAACATCTGGTCTAAGAAGTCCACAGAGCTTTCTTGAGGAACATTAATGGACAAAAACAAGATTATCTAAGAACACACCAAACTGACCAGATAAGGCCTGGATGTCCTAACTTGGAATGGGTGAGCCAAACAATAGGAGAGCAAATAAACCCCTTGGTAACTACTATTTACAGCTCAGGTGGCAAGAATCAGTTTCTAGGTGAACCAGAAGTCATTTGATGGTGAGTGGCAAACTGAGAAAATAAATCATTGTTTAAAGAAGTTTGCAAGAAGTCTGGTTTAAAGTTTAGCTACAAATCTGCAGTTTCACAGCAATCATGTGAATCACTCCCGCTTTTGTTGTCCTCTCTGTTTCTTGTGTGTTCAAGATTTTGTTTTTAGTTGTTAAATGTCTACATGGTTTTGGGCGTATAAATGCCCCAGGTAGCTCTTTAGGACCTCTAGATCAAAAGCTTTTAGTTGTTCCAATAACTCTATCTGACGGATCTTTAGATTAATTAAAGTCTCTTTTAAAAACTCTTTTTAAACAGGTTTTAAATTCCAGAGAAATACTCTGCTTTTCATTGCTTATTGCATCAACCTTGTGTTTAGAAAATATCTTTTGTATGATCATAATTGTTTTTATGTTCCTTGTACTAATGTACTGTACAGCATTTTGTTTTTAAAAAGCCGTATAAACAATGATGATGTGAAAAAAAATGCTGTTTATTTACACCATCCTTTCTGTAAAAAAAAAGAAACAAAATTGTAAAGAGCTAGAGGTAGTATCATGCTGTGGGATGGATTCCTTTCGCAGGGAAAGGGGAAATGTCCACAGTTGGAGCTAAATGCACGGAAACTTCTAGAAGAAAAACTATAAGAGGCTGCTAAAGGCTTTTGGACTGGGATAGACCCTAAACCCATAGCCAGAGAACCTACAACTAAATGGTTAAATGCCTACTTGTGTGCTGGTATGGCCTAACAGAAATCCATACTCAAATTAAAATGTGGCAAAACTTAAACATCAATGTTAAAAAAGTATCCCTACCCAATATTATTTGCTTGTCAATATTTTGCAAGTCAAAAATTGGCAGATTTTTTTCTCTTTATATGAGCAAAGCAGGTGGACACAAACTCCAAAAGACTTGCAAGAAATAGAAATGAGCCGCTTGGTGCAAGTCAGTTTTTAGTTCTTCTGCAAAATTTTGATGAAAAATGACTGCTCTTTTTTTTTTTTAACTTTAACTTCATGCCTTTGACATTAAACGTCGAGAGTAGTACTTTTTTGCTTGTAAACATGACAAACTCAATTTTTAAAAGAACACATAAAGGATGCTTTGTTTAATTTGTATTTATTGAAAAAAATTACCCGTTTATTCTGACAGTCTAAAAGTAAAAGTCTAAATCTTGTCAAGCAACCCGTCTTTTAACTCCAACAGCAATTTAGAGAAGCAGATACACAAGAATAAATCCCATTAAATGATCAACAGCTCCTCCTGCTGGTGATCACGGAAATCACAACCAGACATGTTTTCTCAAACCACCAAAAATACAACATTTCAACTGTGGTATTCAGCTGCAGCGGTGTTATAAGTTGTTAAGAAAAGAGATTCAAGTTTTGTCTGTACATTTCAAACATGTCTACACTGATAGGAAAAAAAAAGGAAAGTTCAACACATTCTTCTTTCATTGAAAATAATTAAGTTCAATACGGTTTATTGAACATCTTTTAAAAAAATACAAAAACACTGCACAAACACATATAGTTATGATAACATTTGAAACAGCATGTTCGTCCTACTACCAGACAATGTTGAAAATCTATAATTTCATACCTCAGCATTTAAGATTTAGCCCTGCTGCCGTTTCCCCACCATCAACGCATCCAGAGCAAAATACAAACAATTATGTACATACTGTATTGAATCTGCAACCAACCTGAGATCAGCTGCTAAAAATAATGTATAAAAACACAATTAGAGTCAATCTTTTTTTTGTCCAGTTAAGGTGGTTTAAAAAAAGACTTAGTTGGACAAAATACCTGTATGCTTCAAATCAAATTCACATTCAGAATAAAACACGTTCAGAAGCACATGATGTGATCACATCCGAATGCTCTGTTGATAGGAATTGACAAACTGCTTCAGTCGCGTGTCCGGATGAGGCAGAATTGCGAGGCCATCTGATTTGAACTCCTCATAATTTCTCGCTGAAAAAGAACAAAGGGATAAAATAACAGAAAACTATAAATCATATCAAAGAATCAAAGAAAATGGTTTTGGAAAGAATTTATTTTTGCTCTGTTTTCAGCCTACATGCCAGGAAACCCAATTATAGGTTTGGATTCTTAAATGTTAAACTGTAGATTGATGTAAACTACTTAAGAGCCATTTGTATGTTTTTGTTTTTATTGTTGTTTTTTTTATATATATAAAATGAAATTACTACACTATCAACATGCAGACTCTATGTGATCATTACACATTCAATAATTTTAGCAAAGATATATATATTTTTTTAATGTATTGACTTAAGTTGGTTAGACATAAATTTCTTCCTAGAGGGAAACACAAAGATTATGGAACTGGATTATAATAGATGCATAAAATTTCATTTTCTTTATATCTCTACTGTGTCAAACTATGATGTAATCTTTACCTGTCGAGATGAGAAAAGACCTCATGAAGTTGGCTGAGGAGAGCGCGGTGTTTCTGAGGATTTCCCTCAAGGACCCCACTGAGTCGACTCAGGTATGAGTCCAGATTACCCAGAGATGCTGTCTCCCCCGTACCTGTTGAGGCATCAAAACACAGAATAAACATGTTGTTTAAAAGTCTTATACTCTAAGAATCACAGGTTTGATTAAACATCTGTCTAAAATGTCCATCATCTCCTTCCCCGTGTGGCTGACATACAGCTTCTGACCTGGCAGAGGGACTGTGGACAGGCTGTTGACCAATGTGTGTTTAATGGCCAGCAGGTGTGAGTGAAGAGCCTGGGTACGCTTTTCATCCTGCCCCAATTCAGCCTCCAGACGTTCTTTAGCGTTGTTCATGTCGTTGATGTGGCGCTGCAGCACAGCGTTCTGCTCTTCAAACTCAATGTTTGCCTTCCGAAGCCGCCGCAGCTCAGCTTCTCGAGCTAAAAAGGAAAAAAAAAAGAAACAAAGACTTATGTTTTATCAGGACAAAGCCTTACCTGGTATATAATTTAAAAACGACTAACTAAGTTGATATTTTTCTAAGATAAATGATTTCTTTGTAGGTTTCAGTATCGGTTACCTTTATTCTGATCGAGGAACTCTTCAGTGAAGATGGGAATGTCAAATCTGCTTGAGAGCTCAGGAGCCTAAAACAGACATAAAACACAAGGCGGACAACTTAGCTTTCCATGTTGTGTGACATAAATACTAAAATAAACCTCATAAGGTCGCCTTGCCTTCGTTAAAGATGATCCTGAACTGGTGCTGACAACAACTGACAGGCTGTCTTCTGAAACAAGAAATCAGCATTGTAGATGCTTTTTTTCCCATGGCACAAAACACTTTCAACATTATTACACCCCTAATATACAAGAAGTCAGCTTTTACCCTTTTTAATCTTCTTGTCATGTATCTTGGCACTGGTGATGTGGTAGGCCTCAGTCTGCTGATACTCCTTCAATTCTTGGGCATATTGCATCTTTTCACGCTCCGCCTCATCAAGATAGCGCTGTGAGTAACCACACAATGTTACAGAAAAAAAAAAAAAAAAAACAAGGTTGCCATACAACTAATGGCGTTTTTGTATATCTTTTAATGTATAGTTTAAAGAAAAAAAATAAAATAAACATCAACCTGTTTGTCGTTTTGGGCTAATCGTGTCCACTCGGCTCCAAGTCTCTTTGTGATCTCTGGAAAAGGTAAATCAGGGTATCGGGCTCTCATAACTTCTCGCCGTTCATTCAGGAAGCGAACGTATCCTGTTACTGGTGCTTTAGGACCATTAGGTAGAACCTTCTTTCTTTTTTTTCCTTTTGGCCAACCTCGCTTCTTTGGCTGCAAAGAAAAAAATGAAACACAGTCTCGGCTTTAATATTCAATGTTTAATCTACAACAAAAAAAGATGGACAAGCATGAAAAAACTAAACCACAACAATATATGAAACATATCTGCATAAAAACATTCAGTTCTTTATAACGAAATAGACCCACACTGATGTCTAATCTCAAGTTTATTTAATTTCTACTAATTCTAATTATTTTCAAATTACAAGAAAAGAAATATGTTTTCTCAATAAGGAAGAAATATTAGAACTTAGCCTGTGAATAAGACCAAGGTTTTGCATCTAAACTTGACCGAGTGCTTTCCATTTCTTAGCTCCTGCAGAAGCTTGAAGGATTTTAATGCAGGTCTTGTTTATTTTTCATACATACATATATGTGGTCACAGATTTTACACATTTATTCCTCTGATAAATGTTGGAATTCGTGGATATTATGATGGTGAGCTTATCCCATGACAAAGCAGACAGAAGGGAATGATGGGAGTAGAAATAAGTTCAATATTGAACACGATTTCATGATAACAACTCTACTACGGGTTTGCAGCAAAAAGTTGAACATTCTGTGAAAAATTCTATTCTCAGCCATTTACTTTACTGACATGCATTATGGAGCTCTTTTGTCAAAATTTGAAACACCCACCGATGAGGACAATAAAGAGTTTGAAAGCAAAACAGTCTTGGATAATTAAGGATCTAAACCAGCCTGCTAAACTCTTCGAATCTACTTTCAATTAGATCTCCCTCAATATAATTGTGGTGTTCACTCTGACTAGAGCAGTCAGGAGCAAAACAAACATCAAAGGCTCATTAGAAATGCTGAATAATGATTTTCCGATCATGTGATCTGACCTCACATGATCTACCTGATCTGGTATGCCTAAGTGTAATTTCAGACATTTACTATGCTAACTCAGCATAAATCTGCATATATAATAGTTACAATTTATGGTACATTTCAAAAGTGATTTTTTTTCAGCGTTTTATGTATTGTTTATGCTACCTCTGTCACCAGAGTTAATTCTAATACCTAGAAAAATATAGATTAGCTAACAAAGTAACAGGACATGAAGAACTAGGTCCCATTTGCTTTAAGAACCATAGGAATGGTTGTTCACAATGCAAGTTGTGATAGTTTCTAGATCTTTTTCTTGGTATGGATCCTTATCTGCGGCTGTTTTTGTCTAATAGTTTTTTTCTCTCTCTCTCTACAGCAGCACCCACCTCCTCTTGTTGGTCCACTGGGTGTGAAGCTTTGGGCTGATGAGATGCATCACTCTGCTCTTGTTTAATTCCCCCCATCATCGCTCACTCTTTGCAATAAGAGAGGGAAACCAAGTCCTGGTGCTTCTGTGGAAATAGGTATAATGTATATTAAAAAAGGAGGAAAGCGTAAAATTGATCAATTATTACCAATCAGGGAGAGCGTTTTAAAAGCTAACCTGTCTGCTAACAGTTCGTTATGGCTAACGTTAACTGGTCGGAGCCACACACGCACACACAGAGTGAGCCAAATTCACACAAAACCGAAAGCAAAAAGCATCGATTTTCCAACGGAGACAAACAATTGTTGTTTTTCAAATAAATAATAATAATGACACATAAAGAAACAGTTATCTATATAAATTTTCTCAATACTTTTTGAATAAGCGTTTATTTCTTACCCAATAATACGTCTCTCGGCCAAACAGGAAGAGAACTGTTATTGCTTCCCAATTGGTTGATATGGAGGCTCGTGATTGGCTGGTTGGTTCTAACATCCAGCCCCTCCGACTGCATCAGGATCGAACACTGGCTTACAGAGCATGATTAAGCAGGTTTAATAAGCCTTCATCTGACTGTGCAGATAAATAACGCAGTCTTGTGTATAACGAAGAAACAGTGAAGAAGAAACTTCTTAGTTTTTAATATTCAAAATCAAATCAAATAAAAGTTTAAAAGGCTTATCAGTTAACGTTTTCAAACTTGTTCAGTTTGCAACTTTCACAATGACTAGGTCGGCCATTTTAAGTTTAATATAAAAGTGATACATGAAAGTTAATACAAGATAAAAATCCATCTGTTTATCCAGAAGAGTCAGGGTAATTTGAGCTGTTCCAGAGCTAAGCTGAAACTCCAGCTTCTAAGAGAGCCCATTCTAATAGTTATGTCTGGAGATTTTAATATTGTACTGATCCTTTATTACACAAGTGATAAAGCAATACATTGACTTGAGCTATTAGTCCCATTTTACAGTTAATCTGCAAATCAGTTTTTGATGAGAATGTTGATCTGTGATTTTATACAAGGGATTTTTTAATAGAATTTACAGCTTTCATAATATAATTCTAGTTAGGACAAGTCATTCTTTAGACGGTAATCAAACCCAGACCTAAACATTATGCTAAAAAGTATGCAGGAACTTCACAATGTTCAGGGTATATTTGCTTACAATTACATCAGAAAATACAATTCAGCCCAAATGCAAATTTAGTCAAACCAGAAGCACTTCAGCTTTAAACTGCAGAAATGAGGGTCTTATTACATCCTATTAAACAGAACACATCTAGCATTACTAATTATAAAACCATTCCAATAATACATTTATTGCCTTAACAAAACCCACCCCCCTGCAATCCCAAAGAATGAAAACACAAGTTTCAGGTTTTTTATTTACTTTTATTAATCGTTTACAATTTTTGTGGTCATTTCTTTATTATGGTCGTTCCTTTTGGCAAACATAGGTGCTCACTGTTCTGTACAGTTCGGTCCCACAAGATGCTTTATTTGGTGGGTGAAGGAATGAAACGAGAGCTGAGTAGGAGGAGGTCCAAGCTCTTACAATTTGTCCAGGTAGTTGTCCAATGCTGGGACGCCTTCTTTGAGACCCTTACGTTTGCGTGTCTCGAGGACAACAATACCAGGCTTGCTTGCAGGCTCCATTGGGTTTCCAGGGAGGATCTGCCAGTGGTCAAATACACACTGAGGGAAGGCCTGGCCACCAGTGTTGGAACGAAGGTCAGCTGTGAAGCCTGAAAACAGGGAAGGTTTGAATGCAAACAAGGCAGTTAGTAAGAGTTCATTTGGAGCACTGGCTCAAGAAAAAATATTCAGAAATAATTTTTCCTTTGCAAATATCTGATTACTTTAGCACCTCAGGTAACAATAAACCATTCATTTACAGTGTTGAACTGTGCCAGGTAAGTGGTCCAGAAATTCAAGGTTCATCACCCTGAATGAAAAAAATCACTTAAACTTACCAAATGACTCCATGACGGGCAGGTAGGCCTTGATGACGTACATAGGTGTTCCCATTACCCTGGACTCCTCGAACACATGACCACGTCTCCGGGTCAGCACACCGTAGATTCCACCCATTGCCGTTTCAGGGCACTTTTAAAGAAAAGTTTAAATTTAATATCAAGTGCTGAGTAGCAATATACAAGAATTATTGGCCAAATTTTCTCTAGAACATCAATAAAATTCAAACTGGCGAGTGTAGACAAAAAAAATGTTTTCCTAGTGGATCTCACCTGGATCTCCACCAGGTAGACGGGCTCCATGATTCTGGGGTCAGCTGTAAGCTCACAGGCATAGAGAACTCTGCGAGCTGTTGGAATAATCTGACCACCTCCACGGTGAATTGCGTCTGTGTGCAGAGTCACATCATGGATGTCGAAGCGAACTGCACGCATGTTCTCTTCACAGAGGACTCCCTATGAGAACAAGATTTGTAAATGCAGATACGATTTGCTGGTGCTGGAGAGTATTCTGACAGTAAAACATCTACTGGCAACTCACCTCCTTGGCTGCCCACTGGAAACCAGCCACAACGCTATCCTTGATCTCATTAAGGTACTGCACTCCCTTGGTAACATCAACCAGAAGGTTGGGTCCGGTTCCGTCAGGTCCGAAGCACCAGATCTTCCTGGCCTCACCGACATCCCACTCGTACTTGTCAGCAAGGTAACGGGCACGGGCCTTGAGCTCTTGGCGGGAAGTAACTTCACCCTTCTCGATGTCTTCTGCCAGGCCCTCTTCAAAGGGACGGGCCTTCATGAACAGACGGTTGTGCTTGTTTGGCGACTTTGACAAGCACATCATGCTGGATTCAGCACTGACAGTTTCTCTGTAGGACACCACCGGATCAGATTTCTAAAAAGATGGGATAATTTTAGTCTGTTGGTATCAAAATGAGCTGTTTAATAACTTTGATTGACTCCCATTACCTTGATTGGAATGCAAGCGTGATCCTCCTCCAAATCCTTCAGACAGATCTCCAGATGCAGCTCTCCAGCACCAGCAACAATGTGCTCCCCAGACTCCTCAATGATGCACTGCACCATAGGATCAGACTTGGACAGACGCTTCAGACCCTCCACCAGTTTCGGCAGGTCAGCAGGGTTCTTGGCCTCCACAGCGACTCTCACCACAGGACTCACACTGAACTTCATCACTCTCATGTTGTGCGCTTGCTCAAAGGTGGTGATTGTTCCGGTCTTGACGAGGTACTGGTCCACTCCAACCAGACCCACAATGTTACCACAAGGCACATCTTCAATGGGTTCGACGTAGCGGCCCATCATCAAAATGGTCCTAACAGAATGTAGACAAGCATTAACTCGCATGGAACCTTTCATGTACCTGAATGGTTAATACTGACAGCATGTGATACTAACCTCTGAATAGGCTTCAAGTAGAGATCCTCCTTCTTTCCTGGAACAAAGTTTGGTCCCATGATGCGCACTTTGAGTCCAGTGGACACGCTGCCAGAGAAGACACGACCGAATGCATAGAAGCGACCCTTGTCACTGGTGGGCACCATCTTAGAGATGTACATCATGAGTGGAGCCTTGGGGTCGCAGTTCTTGATACCTGGATGACAAATTCATAAGTGGATTAGAGAAGAGCAAAAAGAACAGAACTGAATAAGCTGTATGGCATTAGGGATATCTGAAACTATCAAGTAGTGATTTTATACTATACCCATAGCAGCTTCATCATCTCCAGGCCCTTCATAGAGCAGCTCACAACGGTACTTCTGGGCAGTGACGGGGGAAGGGAGGTGGATGGTGATCATCTGCAGGAGGGCCTCTCCAGCAGGTAACCAGCGCCTCATCACAGCCTTCAGCAGGGGCTTGCCTTCCTTGTCCTTGTCCTCAGCATCCAACTTGATATCCATCTTCTGGATCAGCTTGGCAGCCTCATCTTTCTTGAAGTTCATGATGGCATCAAACACCTAGGCACAAGGATTTGTTCATGTTAAATGTGTTTAAATGAGTAGTCAGCCATCGATGCATGCTGCACCTGCTCAGGCTGAAGCACATCATCACCGTTTGTCAGGTCAAAGTGAAGAATAAATTAGATCATCACTTGCAGGTATTTACAAATATTAGGTTGTTTAAAATGAAGGTAACCTAATTTTTAAACACGATTTACTTGAAAATCTGTATGATTACCTTAAAGATGGGGTCAAGGACCAGAGCACAGAAGGTGCGAGGGCACTTTTTGCCATCAGCACTGATGCCAGACTTGACAAACTTGCCATTTTCTGTGTCATAGTACCTGAAATAGACAGTTTTTGTTAGCAAAAGCCTGTCAGTTATCAGTTTCATGGAATAGGAGCCCTGTCTTAAACTGACCTGTCACCCCACAGCTTTTTCATCATGTCCTCCACCTTCTTGGAGCGCTCTTGTGGTGTCATCTGGGTGTTGCCTTTAGCTGCAAACTTGGCTGCGTACATCTCAGCAAACTGCTTCAGAGTGAAAGCCCAACCATGGAGACCAGAGCCAAAGCCAACGGTACCGATGACTGGATCAATCTAGAAGATTCCAATAACACCATGTTTTTCACTTTATAACTGAGAAAACAAACACTGATGAGAATTTTGGAATAGCCTTTATTCCAACAGGAGCAAGTCTAAAACTAATTGAGAGGAATTTTCTGTCAAATCAAATAACAGCTCCTTACCATGATGTTTCCCATTGGTCCATTTTCATCCTCGCCATAGGTGGAAATGATTACATTGACTGACTCAACAATACGCTGGAAAGTCTGGTAAAGGTCCTCGGGCTCCAGCTGCAACTCCAGCAAGGCACGGTCCATCTTGTTCATCATCAGGACTGGCTTAATTCGCTCACAAATGGCCTGGCGAAGCACAGTCTCAGTCTGCACACACACACCTGGAAGAGAAGAACACTAAGGTTACGTTATCACATTCACAAATATGAAAAGTTGAGATTCACAGAAATTTTGGTTCAAACGAATATGAATATGCAGACTTTTAAAATATTTACTGCAATGAAAATGCTTTGTTAGGTAAGAAATGACTACGTGAGTTTACATGGGTTGTGTAAACTTATTACTAATGAAAACCCGCCTCAGACAAGTTCTGTTTTGGGTAAACACAAATAGAAAAGTCAGGAGAAATTGCTGCAGTATATTTAGAGGATTGGCTGATTGGAAAACAAGAGCCTTAGCCCTTTCTAGTGGGAATAGGTACACTTTTATAATGTTCATACTTCCATTTTGCTCAAATCTGAAAACCAAAACACAATCTACAAAACCTCTGTAGGATATAAAACTATTTAGGGTCCAACCACAATGTGTTGCCATTCTCTGAACAACTGAAACAATAGGATTTTCAGGGGGACATAAAAAGGATCATGTTCTTACCGGATACGCAGTCGACGACAACAAGTGCTCCATCAGTAACACGGAGCGCAGCGGTCACCTCGGAGGAGAAGTCAACGTGCCCTGGTGAGTCGATCAGGTTGATCAAGAAACCAGAACCATCCCTGCTCTGCTTGATGAAGGCCAGGTCGTTTTCGCTCAGCTCGTAGTACATGGAGATGGCTCTGAAAATTAGGATAAATTGGGTAGAGTGGCAGTGAGGAACAATGAGCTGCAACAAAACGCAAGTGAAAACCTACCAATAAAAATGTTTTATTTGCTTAAGAAATACTAACATTTAGCCATCTTAACTATTTCTACCATTACAATCAACTAAATGGGATCTATAACGCAAAAATTAAAGGGCAAACTATCAAGTTCAATTTTTGTATGTGAATCAGTACAGATTTGCCTTAAAAGAGCAAACTACTAACTTAATGGATGAACCTTTAGACGACATTTTAAAATAAAACCTGGAAAAAACACCCATCGATATAAAAAAAAAACAACCTAAGATTTCTAAACTTAAGAGAATCCAACATGGCTGATCAGAACTGTAAACTTACGTAGACTTGATGGTAATACAGCGTTCTTGTTCATCTTTTCGGGTGTCTGTGAAACGGGTCTCTCCAGCACGGGCTGATGCAATGATGCCAGCTTTGGACACCAGTGAATCCGTCAGTGTGGACTTTCCATGGTCAACGTGCGCAATCACAGACATGTTACGGATGTTGGCCTTTTTGTCCATGATGGCACGGATCTGGTCTACGGTAAAGTTCACCTGTAGAGATTAAGCAAATTTAGAAAATTCTGAACTGAGTAACCCAATTTAAGTTTCACAGAGTAATTCACAACGTTTCTCGTCAACATGAGGAATAGAATTAAAATAGGTTAGTAATTAAAAGAATATTCCTCAAACTGGACTACTAGCAGATTATATTTAGTCAAATACAATAATGGTCCATAAAGAATGCCTTTAAATTGTAGCGCAGTTGCTATAATAGTTGCTGACATATGAACAGATTGTGCTGCAGTTCCACCCTGGGCGTAGGGTTTCCGCCATAATCAGAGATGACGTTATTGTTGTCCATGTATTGTGTAAAAACCTGCTTAACAGCATCTAAAGAAAGTGCGAGTTTTCGTATAAAACCACAACATAATCTTATTTATGCGGACAACTCTATACATATTTGCTTGAGAGTGGCCTTCGAACAGATGACAGCCGGCACAATACGTCGGCATTTCTAGGCCACGTGTACGGACTTTGAGATTGAGCTAAATGCTAACAGTGGCAGACGCAAAATACCGGCAAGTTCACTTTTCAGCACGAAAAAAAGCCTATAAAGAACATTTGAGGCAATCAACATAATCTTCACCTATACGAATATAAACAAAACCACACAAGGAGTATTATTCCTTCAGTATTACAAAAGGTACAAGATATTTTCTAAATAAAATTAGCATTAGCTCAAAAAGCCGACACCAAAAGTTGATACGTCAGTGCCAGAGATTTAAAGCCATTTTCAGAGTTCTGAGTGAACTATTGCTCCTGGAATGATAACAAACACACTAACACATTAAAACAATAACATTTTTATAACAGTTAAGGCTCGTTATAACATTGCTAAAAGTATTTTAAATCCAACAGCAGGTTACAAAACGGGTGCCATTTTGAAAAGATCGAATCAAAAAAGACGCTTGTTAGATTTCCTTAAAATGTTGATGTACTGGGGGAATATTGCTCGAGAGAAAATGTAAGATGCCTAACGATCCACTGTAGGTTCGTAGAGGAGTTAAAAACTCACCATTTTGACGGATGGCTTAGGATTCTCTTGGTGGAGAAAAGAGACAAGATATTTTACACTGCCCACCTCACGAGGGCATAGGCAGGGAAGAGGCCGCTGACGTCAGAAAATCGGGATTTATACCGCGTGCGTCAGTCCTGTGCGTCCCAACGTCCCGATGCTACTTGTTACATGCTACATGTCACGTTATGGCTGCTTCTAAAGGGCTATATTTCACTTGATAGGAAACGTTAGTCGAAAAATAAATGAGGGGAAAAAGGCTCGAGGTTGATTAGCATTCATGTACTGAAGGATTTGGAAAACTGTTGTAAATTAATCTATGTACATTAAAATTGTAGTTCTAGTTTTTCTCAAAATAAATCAGAAAACCATACAGACAGCAGTCTTCAAATTGAATTTATTACGTGAAGAAATAAATACATCTGAAAGTTAACCTCAAACTATATTTATGAGGGTGAAAACCTAAAAATGATATGAGATTAAATCATAATTACCATAAATAACTTCACTTTACATTAAAATTGACCAACAAACAAACCAAATGAAAAGAACATGGACCCATAACAACAACTTATAACAAAATATTTTAAATAAATCAGCTAGTTTCTGCTATTAATACATGTAGATTTACCCAAAATGGTATTTCTAACATGTTGTAAGTCTGGTGTAAAGTAAAACAAACAAACAAACAAACAAAAACCCATCGAAGAACATTTCTTGTCCTATTCAGCAAAGTAAGCTGGTAGGTTGAAGAGGTGTTAAGGATTCAGACTGATTACTGCAAATTCACTTTTGACATTTAATGTTAAATTAGTGAGTGGATACAAATTGTTCTCCCCAGAAAATAACTCCAGTGGCATAAAAACTCTGCTCAAATCGAAGTGTCTTTCATTCAGGGTTGAATGTTCCTTCACAGACTAATTATAATAATTAGTCTATGATTATTAATTAGTCCATATTATTATACTATTAAACTAATTATATATATTTATCCATGACTTCCTTCAGTCTTACTACAGATGAGAAATTATTCTTCAGTTCTTCAGACTTTACCATTTATTAATGCATGCAAGTAACCTTTTATTTGTGATTTGCTGTTTAAAATAACCTTGAAACCATTAGTGTAAACACATGAGGAAAAAAAACCACAAGCACAAAAGCAAAGCAAAAATATATTTCCTTCATAATCATCACACATATATGAGAATAACGCTTCTAAGAAGAAGTGTTTAAGGATCTAGAGATCCACAAAGTGTTAAGGCGGTGTTATACCAATAAGTTTATACTGAAGTAGGAAAATCTGTGCAAATATATGTGAAAAAAGCAGTATGTAATGTAGTGTGAGAGTCTTTCCAGCAGATGGCAACTGTGTTGGATTTTAGCACTGAGAAAAATTCTCAATATAACTTGCAAGATGATCATATGCCTTCTGGGTTTCAGGTTCAACCCCAAGGCAAGGTTCAATAATTTAATCTCTACAGGCCTCTAGATCTGACCCTACAAGTGAATAATATTGTGTGTGTGTAAATGATCGGGTCTTTAAAGAATAAATAGGCAGTAGTCTTCTTACAGTATGTGGTGAGATGGGACCAAACTGATCTATTTGGCCTTTATAAAAAAACACCTTTATCTTGAACAGACCTTCTTGATAATGATAAAATATGAAATGGGGGAGCTGTTGAAGGCCAGAGCATTCAGATTTCTTTTTTGTAGCAACTGTAAAAAGCTTCCCATCATTTTCCATCAGCTGTAGTTTGTATCATAAACTGAGATTTTTTTAATGGTGACATTAAAGTAAAAAAATTAATTGAGTAAGAATCCATTAAGATTAAGATGCCTGCTGTATGTGAAAGAGCAAATGTTTCTCTTATGCTTTGAAAATGAAGAAAACTTAAACATTAATATAAGCATTTTTTCTAAAATATCTTTTTACTGTTTAAATTATCTTTTAACAGGTCGGTTTACAGTTTTTCAAGTCTCTGGTCAGAAATAGCTCAATTATTATCCCCTGGTATATCATTACAAAATTGCATGCAGGAAACTGAGAAATATATTTTAGACATCTTAAAATACACTCCATTTGAAGATATAAGTTTACACCAGTATTCTGAATGACTGTGTAATCTTTAGTTTCTTCTAATAGGTTAATGAATTAGTTGAAATATTAAACATACTGTCTCATGAAACAGCAACGAAAATAAAACCTGTATATAAGCACATCAAAATTAAGAATTATACTTAAATAAAAAGAAAATTATAAATTAACACTGTTGATCAAATATTTTGGAGAAAAAACCCCCCAAAAAAACAAACAAAATAATAATGAAAAACCCCTCAAACATTATTTGATGATCATACTTTCTTTTTGTTTATGGATAATGCTTCCACATGTAAATCCACAAAAACATTTAGAAAAGTGTTTGTGTTGTAGTGCACGATCAAGGTGCGTTTACTTACCGATTTGCTGTGTCGGTTCTTTATTGTAGACAGTAGGTGGAGCCAAATCTCCGTTTACTGGGACAGAAACGCACAAAGCAAAATGACGGAATCTTCAATGAATAAAACCACTGGCAAAAACAAACAAACAAAAAAACAAAAAAACAAAAAACAAAATGGAAGCCCTAATG
Source organism: Jordanella pulchra (assembly GCA_034780135.1). Taxonomy (NCBI): domain Eukaryota; kingdom Metazoa; phylum Chordata; class Actinopteri; order Cyprinodontiformes; family Cyprinodontidae; genus Jordanella; species Jordanella pulchra. Next base: position 705 of record JAUZNJ010116456.1, on the reverse strand, counting down.
AAATGATGCTGATTTTGCGTCACAACTGTAAATCTTACAGCTGTAACATATTAGAAGGTAAGTGTTGACAATTCTGTTTAAGATTAATGCACCAATTCTCCTTGGAACGCTTTTTACAATTTCATACAATTTAGAGGTTTAAAATATAAAAAGCATGGGTGAAATTTGGGTCATACTTTCATAGAACTGACAGTCTTCCTGTGCATGGACCTCTTATTAAAGTTGCTTCACCAATTGCCCAGCAAGGTGGTGGTAGAATAATGCTGTTAGGCTGTGTTGCTTTAAGTACTAAAAGTGCATTGCACAGATCAGCGGCTCTATGCTTAAAACCTGTACACAATTTGATGTTCCAACAGTAGAAGATTAGAAAAGAAGGGCAATGACAAGCTTTGAAAGGCTAAGATTGAGCTTCTGAAATTCTATTGGGAAGAAAATTATGTATTATAATGGTAGATTGAATGAAGCTGGCTGAGGGAGAATTTAAAGCACTAAAAAGGGTTTGACTCCATCTAAGGTGTTGCTGGTATGATGTGGTGTAGATGAACAGAGAACATCCCTTTTTGCTTAGTCGTTCCACTGAAAATAACAATAACAACACTATTTAAGGCCAGTAGAGCATACATAGAAGTAGATGGAAAACCTCAAACCAAAGTTGGGGCTTAAAGTGGGGATGAACAAAGCTTCTCCAAGATCGGTCAGATGTGT
>JAUZNJ010116445.1:0-18140 GCA_034780135.1 Jordanella pulchra | reverse complement strand
CAACTTTAAAGCAATTCTTTACTCAATTAATTATTTACTGAATTGTATGTTTGTTTCAATAAGAGATGCTTTTTACATAAGGTCAGAGTCCAGGGGTTAAAAAAACTATCTAAAAAAATAACTATATTGGAGGAGAAAAGAATAAACGAGAAGAATTGCTGAATTAAAAAAAAATGACTTTAAAAGATGCTTATAGAGTCTAAAGAACTAGGAAAACTTTTAAAACACTACAAGAAAAAGTGAGTGTTAAAATTAAGTTCAAAGACAGGAGAACTGCCCATGGCTTGAAGGACTATGTGTCACTGATTCATTCAAAGCCTTATTATCTAAGTTTTTTTTACAAATTAATTCTAGTTTACAAATTTTTTTCCCTCAGTTTTTAATCTTATTTTTCCAATTAGTTACATTCACAATAAACACCAAAGCATAATCAAAACTAGAAAAACACTTTAAGAGCGCAGACCTCGGGCAAGCAGCAAAGTTTGCCCCAAAGGTGCGTTCCCTCAGAACGTGTTCTAAGCGTCAAAGTATCTGATTTACATGCAGCATTGAGAGGTTCTGTGTTGCGTTGCTTCCCAGCGTTCGACCCTGGAGTTCGGATATCTAACATTTTGCAGCTTGATGCAAAGCCCATGTAAGCTGTGATTGCTTTTGTAGAGTTGTCTGCTTATGAAAAATACATAAATACCAAGGTGTTGAACTCCAGGGGTTTAGAAAAAAAGCCAGGATAATGAATAGTTATGCAGTACAAGGAAAATCAAGCAAGCTCTGATTGTTCACGCCACTAAAACGTTTTTAACAGTTTTTAAGCATCCAAATTAATTTAAAATGTCAAAACCTATTAACTGAAAGTATTCAGTTGTTTATTCTGATACTTGCATGTTTTTTAAACTTTATATTCTTTCAGCTACGAACAGCAACTGGGGTTTCCAGTGCTGTTACCCGCTGGTATGCTGAAGGTCGGCTCTGAACAGGAACTGCATATTTTAGCAAGATTTTTATCCTGACAAACTTTCTGCATTGGTGATGTTTTGAGGTGGATTCCTCGATTAAAAACATGATGCTCTCTAGCTAGCAACACCAGAAAAGAGCAGATACACGCCACCCTATGGTTTAGTGGGGAACAGTTTTTTTTCTGCCAAATATCCCTATCTCCTAACGTTGGTAGAATCCTTTAATAAAATTCCTGTATCCATATTATGATGTGGATCATCACTTACATTTTATGGATTTTTTCTTGGACTGAGGTGCACCTTTGGTAATAAAATCATTAAAATCCGCTCATAACCTTTCAAGTTATGATGTAAACAGATGGACAGACTAACACACACACAAACTCGACTAATTTTGTTGTGCCTGTGGACTTTTTACCTCCAGTAAGGAGGTTCTTGGCAGAGGTAAAAAGTCCACCGGCACAACTAAATTAGTCCTATAAGTGACTACAGATGGTTTTTATCTTGCAGACCAGAGGGCTGCACTAGAAAGGAAAAAATATGAGCTTTTAAATCACATAAAAGTGGATCTATTTGAGCAGATCTGAGGGGCAGCAGGTCATATCCAGTGCATCAAACTAGATTTTCCAAGTGCCACGCACTAAACAAATCTTTTTCACAGACACACACACAAACAAAAATCAGACTGAAACAGTATTTCTATTTCATGCCATCATCTATTTATTCTAAAGTATTCAGTTTTATTATTCTGTTAAATGAAGTTGGAATTGTTAAACAAGAATCCCAACAGTTGGACAAGCTTCATTTAGACAATAATGTAAATGTCAGATATATAAAACAAGAAACTTTCCAGATCTTAATTTCTCTGCTTATTATGGTTGTTAGGTCCTGTTATTTTAGTTATTGTTTTTTTTTGGGGTTCAGGGTTCAGCCCTAATTACTCGCTCTCTGTCAGCTTCTCTGCTCTTTTCTCCTGCAGCTCTTTTACATCCCACCTTATTAGCTCATCTGGTTCCTAAGTCATTTTTAACCCCTGTCTCATTAAGCTCTCTTGTTTTTAAACCCCATTGCTGTTTTTTAATCACACTATTCCAGTTTTTATATTCAGCTATTATTGTATTCTTGTAACTTCTCCTTTTTGTTTTGTTGCTACAGACTCTGCTCATTTTCAGCACCTTGATTATCAGCATTTGGGCGATTTTTTTCAACACCTCACACCATGAAACAGTCTGTTTTGCTAGACCTAGTTTTAACAGAAAACGTGAAGGTAAATTTGCCTTTTATTTTCAGTATTTCTGTGTCCTTTTTACTTTTCTGTTATTTTTTCTGTGTTTTCTTTTCATCTGCCCACTTTCCTAACTTTAACCACAACAGTAAATGGGCTGTTGAGTACTGTCTGTAAATCCCATCAAGTTGTGAGTGATCTTTACCTCCACTCAAGCTGCAATCCCCCACCTATTTCCTCCTATGCATTTATTTGCAAAGGATAAATGCACACCAAACAGAAAAACAGCATTATCTATCAACTAAAGAATGAATGAACTCATAACTTTATAATACTGTTAGCAACAGAACTACAGGTGAATGTTTTGATCTGTTGAACATGCTCTTTCTGTGCAGGGAGGAGCTGAGCTGTGAGTGGCAGCTACATACATGAAGACATGAGACCGGGAAACAACACAGGAGGATGGTGTGTGATGTCACATTATATATCAAACTAAAAAGTTTTTTTTCTTTTTTTTTTTTACAAGAAAATGTTTTAGTTCTTTTTAACTAATTATTGCTTAGTGCTCCTATAAGTTCCCCAGTCTGATTGTTCATTGCTGGATTTGTCTCTTCTTTTTTTCTCCAAGGTCTTTTTTGTCCTGTTGTTTCTCATATAATTTCTGTAATACTTTTGTTTAATCTTTTGTAGTTAACCCCTTTCACTGAAACCTTCAATGACTGTTGGGCAATAGTAAGTCAGCTTTTTTCCTGTGAAACTAAAACTAAAAACTAAGAACAAAATTGAAAAAAAAATGGTATTACTCATTTTAGTGATTAGGAGATGGGTTCAGTTTCTGTGTGTGCCATAAAATTGTCTGCTTCCTTTCGAGAGTAAAACTGGGAAAGCAGGACGTTGGTTAGTTAATGACATACTGTTAAACCTGAAACTCATGTCAACTAAATGGGGAATCTTAATCACAGTTCATCTTCCTGCTCTTTAATAGCTTAAGACATAAAAGCGAGTTAAAGATAAACCATGTGGTACAGGAAGTGTTTTGTAGGGTTTTCTGCCTGGACTGTAATGTTAAAATATTTGGACATCTACAGTACAGTGGACACTTTATTCCCAGGGGAATTTAAAGGAATGTACCACTTAATAAACATCAGCACATCTGTGTTCCAAATCCTGCAACATTTGGAGGCTGTTTTAGGGAATGCTTCTTAATTGCAAAAAGGTTGAAATTACTTAGTTTTTTTTTTTTAGATGTATGGTTTCTTTACACTTCATGGTGAAAGTTTGTTTTGGCTCAAATAGTGGTGAAAACATTTCCTTTCTCTGTGAGTTTTCGAATTCTCTCTTTTTCTTCCTATGAGTCGTCGGTTCTTTTTTGAAGTCGGCTCTTCAAGACGAGATCTGGAGTTGCAGCCAACTTGTCAAAGCACAGCAGAACAGCTGATGTCAGCAGGGTCACCTATCCCCCTCTGCGATTAGCCCACCCAGATTCCCATGTTCAACACCTCACCTTCTGAACTTTCATAATGCTTTTCTATATTTTACTCTGATGCAACTTGTGCCCAGTTTCTATCCTTTTGATGAAATCTGGAGAAAATCCACTTCCTGAATTGAATGAATCAAAAAAGAGGCCATTGACTTTGACCTTGACGCAGACAAGTAAAACATGTTCTGTACACCAGAGACTCTGAGTCTGCAATGTTCCCACCACTGCTTCTGTTTTCTTTCCAACAGCCTTCACTTTGAACAAACACTATTTTAGTTTTTAATTGCATGTGCACTGTTTAATTCAGCGGCCACTTCATAAATGGCAGCTATTGCAGCTGCCAGGTCCAGATTTACTTGATTCACAAGCACAAGCTGTTTCAGTAAGAAAATGTTGGGTTTAAAGCAATTAAATAAAGAATCCCTGGGCATTTGGGAGACCGTACCCTGTGTAAATAAGCTGCCATGGCAGCCTCATAGACTATATCCTAGTTGTTGTTTTTTATTCAGCAACCCATCAAGGTTTTCAAGGCATCCAGAAAAAACCCTAAAGGGAAACTGAGGTAAAAATATTCCACAATTTTTTTAATAGAACATAGATTTCAGTTTATTTTTAAGGCGCTAATCATACACAAGGCAATCCAAAGTCCTTGACAGGACATCAAAGGAAAGACAGAACGAAAGAAAAACAAAGTATGCATGCAAGCACTGCATAAACAAAAAAGGAGCTTAAAATACTGATATTAAAGTGGATTTAAAACAAATGTATAAATTAATGTTTACAGTTCAGTCTCTTATTTATCATAAGCTGCAGTCTCAGCTTTCCTGTGATATTTTTTTCCAGAGCTGAGACTGCCACCCGCTCTTTTTCTTCTGGGGTTACTGAGAAAGTAGGTTCCTGAAAACCTTCAGGGTCTAAATATTTTATACTGGAAAGAAATCTCAGACTGTTTTTCAGCTCAATATCAGGTTGTACTTTATAGAACAAGAGCAGAATTTAAAATCAATCCTTTGACAAAGACTGATGGCAGTAATTTATCAACTGGTGCGATACGAACGTTTTTCACATCAAAAGACAGAGTTCATCTGCACAGAGGTCAGAGTTCTTCCTGATAACATATTTCTTTAAGCTAAACATCAGTGTGAAATCCCACTGACAATTTGATCTGCCAATTAAATTTCACTTTGCAATCTTTGGAAATATTATAACAGACATAAAATAATTATTTTTTAAACAAGACGAGCTTGATTAGGAAACATACATTCATAGAAAATAAAAATGTCAAAAGGTGGTGGAGATTGTTGGGGATTATTTTTTTCTACATTCAAGATGACTAAACAATAAAACCATGCTTATTTCATTCCTCTTGATTTGGCTTATTGACTGAAGCATAGTTTGGCTAAGGATGGTCTGTTGTTGGATAGAACGTTTGAGTATATTTTACTCTTTCCAAGTGGTGTAAAACACACAGCTAAAACATGGAGGATGCAAAGACACAAACATGATGGGAAAACATTATAACAGAACAATGCTAGAAATAATAAGACAGCAGAACAGTTGGTTACAGAAAGCTGCAAACCGGCTTCACAAAGCGGATGTGCACCAGACCACTAGGGGGAGTCTATCAGTAGGATGGGATTTAAAACTCAATATAGAAATTAATGAGATGCTCAGAAGAAAGTTGGAGGAAGGATGAAAAAAATATGTTGTTTTTTTTTTTAAAGACGTAACTGTAATCTTTTAAAATATTCCCAATCTTCCCACTCCCCCTAGTGGTCTGATTATCTGTTGTTTTTTGAGAAAGGTAGCAGCTTTTTTTGTATTTAATTGCTGTTGTGTTTGTATTCTCACTATGTTTACTTTAATTTCCATCATTTTTTATGTGATCGCAGCAGGTTTCCTTTGAAATTGTTTCGTTGGTTTTTAGGTTTTTGCTCCATTCTGTGTTCATTGATAACAGAACATTTAAGAGTTATTCCTGTTGAGTTTATTTTTTTTTGTATGCTTTGTTTTGGTTTGTTCTTGTGTGCTTAAATGCAGAAAACACTACAGCACACCAGATTATTTTAGGATAAGAATCACAATGACATGTCTTGGTAAACACCAGTTAATTATTAAAATATTTCTGAAATGAATCCGATTGGTGGTTTGAATTCAGTTTCAACAAAACATCTAAACTAAGCCAAACAGCTTTCCTCGTTATCGCCTTATACAAAACTAATATTAATATCAGTCGCGGTCTTCAGTTTGTTCTTGATGTTAGTGCTAATCTTAAATGAGTTTTTTGTGGGTTAGTAGTGCTTTTTATTTGTTTTTCTAAGAGCAACCATGTGCAACACTGCAGCATGTGTTTACACCATAACAGCAAAATGTTTGTCATTAAAGCTCCTTTGCAATTTGCTGTTTGGTGGCTCAACAAGATAGACTGGGGTTCAATTTATTTAATTCATGCAGACATGTAATAGTTGCTTACTTAAAGTCAGACAGGAAAACAGTCATAAAGAAAATATTTATGTTAAGAAGTATGTTAAAATGTTTCATGGTTAAAGAATATGCAGCATTATTCTGTGGGGAAGATGCTGGCTATGGATGTTTTATGAAGTATTTAAAGTCATGGTAAAGAATTAGCTCCTTCTCACACTTTACAACTGAGCTATTGTTAAAATAAAAATAAATAACTAAAATAAAAGCAGCCTACCATTAATTAAACTAAGCGAAAGTGAGTCATTTAGAGTAGTTTAATATTTGAAAAAAAATATATAAACCCAACTGATTTTTTCTGTTAAAATTATTTCTCTTCAGTCTACTTTTCCAATAAATCTTGAGGATGTTATTTTTGGAAATCCTTCAGATGAGTTTGTTTGGACTTTTAAGCAGAGAGGTCAGAAAACAAGACGAAAAAGTTCAATATTTCCATAACTGCGTCTCAGTCACTGTTCTCTGTGTAAGTGAAGAATGAGGTTGCAGCAGTTATGGCTGTTAAAGTATCAGAGTGGACATGGGGGCTGCGTTTCCCATCCACATGGCTCTGAGTTTGAGACTGGCGCCCCAATGGGGCCCGACGGCCACAAGGAGCTGTAAACAAGAGGGAGGACATTTCAGTGTCAGCTCCTCTTGCTGTGGTGGGAAAAGCCTCAGCCTCATTGTGACAGCCCATGCAGCCATAAACACAGTAAAACGCCAGAGAGGAGAGGCCTATCGACAGGATCTTTATTTATCAGCAACAGAAATATGAGTCACATTAGAATATTTACTTCACGCTGCGATTTCTATCTCTATTCTTTATGCTGGACATCATTTCAGCATTTATATTGCAACTTTATTGTTCTGAAAGGTTTACTTAATGACCACAGAAGAATTTCAGTAATTTATGCAAAAAATATTCAGCTAGTCTTATTTCAGTGAAGTCGTGTCATCAACAGGTGAAGCTGTGGAAAAGTCCAACTGATAACATTGATCTAATTACCTGTGGCAAACTGGTTACAATAAAACCAAACAAAAAACAAAAAAAAAAAAAACGGAGATAAACCTTGAACTGTAAGGAGACAATGATGGATTGATATTATACAAGAGAGCATTATACGGTAGAAGCTATGAAGCAGGAGGATCAACATAAAACATGTATTTGTTCTGGAATAGCATAGAAAGTAATGTAAAAAAAAAAACACAATATTGATTTTATTTCAATAATGTTTGAGTTGCAGGGATAATTTTATGTGGGTAGGTTTGACATTCATAACAAGATGTCATTTTTCCTTACAAATTTCACGTTTTTAAATGTATTGCTATAACCTGTTATCTATATTACTCATTTGATATGATAACAATCATACTGTGCTGCTTGGAAAACATCTTCCATCTGCTATTCTGCATATTTCACTCTGCAGTAGATTTAGAGCTTGAGATGTCCACTACAGATTCTCTAATATCATTTTACTTACTCCAAATTAAGAGCATTAGCCTTTTTTTTATCCATCAGCAGAAAACAGATGGCACACTGATTAAGTTGTGTAATAATTAACATGCCTTTGAGAGGAACAAAGATGAGAAGTGAGAAAAGAGATAACCCTGAAACAAGAAGGAAAAAATAAGGAAACGACTCGCAAAGGCAGAGTTTGGTTGAGATAAGATCTTTCCTGTCTGGAAAGAGAAACAGAAGCGAGTTGTGTTTACACTTGAAGACACAAAGCGTATAGATGTGCAAATGCATTTTCACGCTGGGTGTTTGTCAAGTGCAACACATGCAAATTAATTGTCCAGTGAATCACAGAAATGTCTTCCACTTTTTAGATTTAATGGAACAACTCATATCTATGAGAGAGCTTTCATAGCATGAAGAGACAAAACATGCATCCATACATGTGGTTTCCATGGACACTGAAGGGTCTTTACCAACATTTCAGGTGTTTGTCTTATGTTTATTGTCAGATTTTTATATCTGTTATGGTCAAATTTATTTTCTGCCTAATTAAATGATCATTGTTTCACTATGTTAAGTACAGTTCTTTATTCACATTAGACAAAAAAACAAATGGTGTTCAAGGCAAGACATTAAGCAGATAATCTAAAATCATCCAAGTTAAGAAATAACATTAGGCACTGAGTTCTACTCCAACAAACTGAAGCAAAGAATATCTGCTCACTCATGCTCAGCAGCCTCCAGATGGCTGAATATAGCTTCTTGCTGGAGGGCGTATGAGACTCTGCACTACCTAAACACCTTCCCCTGCAACTCCCATGTAAACTGTTACTGAAAAAGGAAAGAAAAACACTGTATGCCCTAATAAACCCAACCCTCTTAATGTTAAATGATAGCTTTTCTTTGTTTTTATATTTATTTACATCTCATTTGCAAATATTAAAATACTCTGCTGTGAAAGAGAAGCCACCTGGATGTGGCTGAGTCCAGTTTCAGCTCACTTCAGAGCTAGTTTTTTAGGAAAGTGTCACAAAAACAACCTAAAGAGGATTATTACTTTGAAGCAAAAGTATATGTGCATATTTTTACCTTATCTACATGTAAGAACTGCAAATCTCTATGTTTATTTTATTGGGATTGTATGAGGAGGCTTAAACTGTAAAATAAGGTAGGGTTTTCATTTAGTTACAAATTCTTAAAAGCATGGCATCAGTCCTCTCTACAATTGAATAAAATCCACAGTAAGTAAAAGTCACCAAATAATAGAGTCTACCTCTTTTTAGCCTAGTATGAGCACAGACACATATGTTCTCTGAAGGTTTTACTTCACCTTAACCCTCTAAGAGATCTCTGAATAGCTGAAGTCACAAGTCAGGTAGGAAGAGAACAGGAGAAGCAACAGTGTCACCTTTGGAGGAGCTGTAAAGATCTTCAACTTAAAAGAGAGAATCTGTTGCTTTTTCTGAAAGAGTCGCAACCATAAAGCTGTTTTGCCTGTGTGCCAAGAAAAGATGCAGAAGAAGATGCTCTGGTCAGCCAGGGGAAGGTTTTTTTTTTCTTTTTTAATGTTTTATCCACTAGACAAGTTGATGAACCTTGATAAACAAAAGCAGGGGAAATTAAATGATACTTTTAAGCACTGTTGTGACTGCAGCTTTGGTTTTCCATCAACCATAATCACCGCCTTCAACCAAGGCTTCAGATACGATGCAAGACAAGAGATCTTTTCTGCCTACAGCTATAAACATTTACAACAACTCATTGAAGAAAAGCCAATGAGTTAAATTTCTCTGTGTATAATTAAGTATTTTGAGACTTTTAAGTGTTCAAAAGTGAAGGAACAACAAAGATATTTGGAGTTTATGGGAACTCCAGAAGGATTGAATACAAACAACAACACAGTTTCAGATCTATTTGTATGTAAAACATATGGAGAAAGTTGGACCTTTTCATTTCTTTTAACACTAAGAGATTAAATTTTAGCATCTGTCACATATAATCCCTTCAAAATACATACAGGCTTGTTTTGCTTTACAAAATTTTCAAGAAATACAAATTCTTTAGTTAGGTAGTGGTTAGTAAAAATCATTTCAAATGATTACATTTAAAGTCTTTGCAGCACTTTTTAAATAAAGAATAGAGGAATATTTAGGAAACTAAAGTTTCTCTTTTGTTTCACACTTCATGGTTTCCTAAACCCATCTGTTTGCTCTCCTTGGTGCCGTTCACAGGCGGCTCGCCCGAAGCCTGATGAAGAGATACATCAGTGTTCCTGTGACAGTCGCATTGATAGCCTACTTGGCTCTCTGGCATAAACACAGCATCTGTGACAGACTCTGCTGTGTCACATGGATTCAGTCCAGCAGCCCAAAACATCAGCACTCATATTACACAGGTGAAGCAGAAATGCAGCAATTCCTCCTACTACAGTGCACCACTTTAAGCTTGTTTGTTAAAGCATCATATTACAACCTATTGTTAGGTTTCACTATAATTATCAAGATGTAGTTATAGAGCCTCAAGGTCTGCACAGAGAGGAGGCTGAGGAGGCTGGAGACAGCAATTTAAAATGAGGAAACAACTGTTTTTAGGTAAAAACTTTACCAAAACATTACAGTGTCTATTATTTTTACCTCAATGTTTCATGGAACGGCAGCCATCTGAGATCTAAAAATGAACTTCAATAAAATTTTATCTATTCCTTTTTTTTTTGTTTCTGGAAAATTTCATATAACTTCTGTAAAATGTGTAAAATCTCATAAGAAGTTAAACTGCATCACTCCAATGTTATGTGGATGTTTTGATAACTGATAAAAGGAACTTATAAACTAAGATGAAACATCGTTTCTCTGTTATGAACGAAAATATCTGCATAAATCATCAGCTTTAAAATTCAGCCATGTATAGATTTGTCAAACATTATAAAAAAGAACAACTTTAAAGATGACTCGCTAAACAATAATAATCGATAATCAACCTATTCAAACTTAAAAAGTGGGGTTATGTAGAGAAGGTATGAGTAAAACCTTTTCTAGGGCAGTCAGAGCAATCTCAGATCAGAAGATAGTTCAGAAATGTTCATACTTGGAGCAAGTCACCAAAATAATAAAAAAAACATATCATACAAGACATTTTTTAGCACACAGCCTAAAGTTCAAAAAAGCATGTACAGTTTGACAAATCATTGTAAGAATACATAGAAACACTAATACAAGATTTTAATGTTTACATTCTAAAACAATTTAATACTATAAGCTGCTTTATATAGAAAACTACAGTCAAAGTCCAAACATTTTCCATGATTTTAATTAAGTCTTTTTAAAACTCTTAGAAAACAGACTCTCCTACTCTCATAAGATTTAAAATGAACAGTAGCAGCCAGGTGCTGCTAATTACAGGACTCAATAAAAAAAAAATAAATCTTAATCATTATGAAATCCACTATAAACACAGGAGTCTGGGCAGTGTTCACTCTTCTTGAGTAAACTGGTTTTAAGACAATGACAAGAGGGAAAGACGTCAGCAATAACTTTAAAGCAGAGACTCATCCTACCTGCAGTTTTTATATTCTATGTGGCTTTTCTGCTTGTAAATAATATTCTGTACGGCACAAACCACCAGCTTACAACACAAGGAAGTAGAAAACAGCAGTTTTCTAGTCTTTCAGAGCCCCATTCATGTTCTTCAAGAAAGACCATAACTTATCTGTAAGAGTTTGTTTTTTTATCTGTTATTTGTGATGATATTTAAGATCTAAATCAGATGATTTCTCTAGATTTCTCTACCCTCATCAAAGGGAGTTGTTGTTCATCCACCATGTTGTTTTTCGGTGTGTAGTTGTCCGCGTAGTGACACATTTTCCAGGGTGTGCGGTGCGAAAAAATTCTGTCCGAGCGGACGCTGCACTGAGGGGCTGAAGGAAAGCTGATATGATCTCATTTGGCCACGTCAAATATCAAGCTTCAGAAGAGTTATGGGGACAGTTTCAAGCAGTTTCCACTCCTTGATTTCCATCTAGTTTTGAACATGCAAATTGTTGAAAGCCAATCTTCTCAGGAGCAAATGTCACAATAAAATCACCCAAAGTCTGATTGGTTAAAATTTAGAGTAACTGTAAAGTTAGAAATAAGACTGAGCAAGTACATATTCATGTAGAATATAACAAAAAAACATGCAATTTCAAACATCTTATATCAACAGGAAAGTATGGTAGTGGAAGGATGATGATATGGGGACATTATCCAGCTTCTGGACACACAGAACTCATTTGGTTGACCATGAGTTCCTCCCTTCATGCTAACATGTTACACAGTCAGAGGTGAGGACAGCAGAAATGAAAATATGCTGATTCATCAACAGTAGAACGATCCTAAACTTCCAAATCTAGAACAGAATAGCTGATAACATAAAGAATTAAGCCTTTAGAATGGTCTAGTCAAAGTCCAAAGGTCCATACGACTGAAATTATTCTGATTCATCCAACCGATGTGTGACTACTCTCCACTTCAGACAAGATATAATCTGTTCAAGTCTACTCAAAATAACTTATAAGTGCACTCAAAGTACTAAAAAGAAGGATTTTATCACATCTGCTGCATTCATCGGTATGAAACATATTGCTGAGGTTGAGTTCTATCTTACAGTCTTGATGCTTTATTACATCAAATTTTACAGCTAACGTATTTGAAAGTTTATAGCTCACACGTCTGCAGGTGATGATGTATGCGACAGACTCCATGATCTCCCGTCACCTCGCTTAAATCCTCTGCTAGAGGAAATGCTGACAGATCGTTGTCACCTGCAGGGTCACTGTTATTAAAACTATCCATCACCAGCCTAATCCATTTTACAGGTGAGTCACAACAGATGGGGACCTCAGATTGGATTACCGTGAAGATGAGTGGGTATATCTGGACAAACCAGACTGTATTATTAGAAACTACAAGTCTGCTGCAAGGTAATCAGTTTTTGTTAAATCTTTGAAACAAAATGAACTGCCACGACATCCGACTGTGAGTCATCACAGTCTGCGACATCAGCTGGGACCAGGGCATGTCTCCTAAGGGGACTCGCAGTGTATGATTTGTAAAGCTCAGCAGGAAACTGCTGTACAGTGAGTATTGTGTTGACCTGCAAAGAAGGTGACTGTACAATGGTGAGTTCTAATGTGTCTCTGTGTGTTTTAATAGCCTCGGAGGGCATTATTCTCACAGCAGTTACACATGGTCTGCTCTGTAATGTAAACACGTCAATCATTGCTTAGGTATCAATCAATACCAACAAGAACAATGAAGCTCATTTATATACATCCATCTTTTAACAACTAAACATTTGTTGATAGCAAATTGGTGCATCAATGCCAATTTATCATTTCAAAATTAGAAACATGCAAGATTTTGACATATTCATGTTTGTAGGATTTTCTATATAAGGGTTGGCATACACTGTAAAAGTTTTCAATCGGTTCGCTGAGCTACAGCTCAAAATGTATGATGAAATCACAGGGTTTAAAAGTTCAGGTAACAATATCTGTTCATAAAATGTAGAGCCCGATGCGATTGGATTACTCAAACTATATGACCAAAAACCAAATATCGGATTTAGCCCAGTGGAAAGATGGCGCTGGTCGCAAAATTCCCTTATATGCACATTTGCATTGCATGAGGTTGAAATAAATCAGCTCACAACTCTGCTTGAACAGCAGGATCACCTCACGAAAAGAATTTCCAACATGTTTAAATTTTCATCAAACCATACGATAGCCGTTCGGTAGGTGGTCATGAGAGGCTAACTTCCCCTCATTACTACACAACACAGGACATACAATAGGGCTGAACATTTGCCCAATCCCAAAAATTCTCTAAACACTGAAAAATCTTCCAAAAAAGGAAACAAAGTCAAACAGGGAATGCCTGCCTTAAGGCAATTTATACAAATCTTGTTTGGGGAATAGCAATTGATATTGATGCTCACTATTTCTTCGATCAATAAAAGCGTATGAGAGGTTGTTTTGTTTTCAGAATCCTAAAAGCGTGAACCTAAAACTATGCCGCTCAGGGTTTGTGAATGAAGCTACCATCAAAGATGGTTTTCTTTTTATCTTAAACATAAAATGTATAATTTCTTTGTACAGGTTCGTCCTAATTATTGCCCTGAGTAAAATGACATGTTTTAATCTGCATACGCCGTTAATGCGGTTAATGGGGTTCGCCGATTAATTTAATAATTGGTGACCATGAGGGGGCTGCACAGTGTAGCCGTGGGTAGCATTGTAGCCTTGCAGCAAGAAGGTTCTGGGTTCAATTCCCGGCCCAGGGTCCATGGAGTTTGCATGTTCTGTCTGTGCATGCATGGGTTCTTTCCGAGCACTCCGGTTTACTCTCACAGTCCAAAAACCTGAGTGTTAGGTTAACTATATATTCTAACTTGTCTTTAGCATGGTTTTATGTCTCCGTGTGTCTCTGTGTTTCCCTGAAACAGACTGATGACCTCTAGCATGTACTTCGCCCACAGACTGCCGGAGATAGGCACTGGCCTCACAGCAACCCTGATGGAATGAATGGGAGACAATGGATGGATCATTAACTATGATTAACAAACCAATTTACTTTGGTTCAAACTGTTAAGGTGTGTTCACACTGAATGTGTGATGTCATTTTTGTACAGCTTGACTGTTGTTTGTCACTTGACATCTCACAAACAATACGTGCGGACGATTGCTTGACCGGCTGATCAAATAGGAGGAGCGTCTGTTCATTTGCCTGTTGCTTTTGTCTGCTTTACCACAAACTAAAGGACCTTCATATAACTGAGAGAAAAAAAAAAACTGTTGGTGCCAAAGTGTCTGGGTCCACGGATCTTCTCTGAGTTCCGCCAGTATCGATGCTTGTTGCGGCTGGATGATCGCTTTCAGTGGTACTTCAGCATGTCTTGCACCAGGACCTGCTGCTGTACCAAAGCAGGAAGCTTCAATTTCCATTGAGTTTTTGATTTAAAAAAAATAAAAGAAAAAGCTTAGTCTTCACCGTGCTCCATCACCCTACATCACAACCACATCCAGTCCCTAATTGGTCAACGCAATGCAAATAGACAGAAAAGATCAATTTCTTTAAGAGGTAAGTGAAATTTACCTCTCCTCTATCCACGCATCCACTGTACCTATTCACAGTTCTTCTTCGTTCAATCTGTGGTCCACCATGCCCATGTCAATTTGTTTCACTCTAATCGCCATTTTGAAGCAGCTGCAGGGCTCCTATGTATCAATAGCCATTAATTTGATCCTAAACACCGCTTTACAGTACATATAGATACCATGTAAATCTCTTGCTCTGTTCTCCACGTTCGTGTTTGGTGTAAATGTACCTTCACACCTTAAAGTTTTGAACACAATTAATTTTGTAACAAAAATTTTAAAAGACAATATAGATTGCTGTTATTTTCCTTTTAGTCTTGCATTGAAACTGCAGTCAAATGTTTTTGCAGCATTCATTGTTCTGAGGACAAACATTAATATATTTTAAGGTATTTCAAAACTATTCAAATTGTGAAACCGAAACAGAGATGACATCAAAACAAAACATGCTTTCTTTTTTTATCCTGTTTAAGAAAAAAAAAAAAACACAGAACTTGTATTTCTATTGGGATTTTTTTGTCATTAACACAGTGTTGCTGTGGTTACTGTTGTTTAAATAATGGAAAGATAATTCAAGGAGACTGAAATTTGTATTTAAACTGTTTTCTCAAAATTTAGCAGTTTAATTCATACAAGTATAAACCAGACATGGAATAATACAAAAAAAGTATTTAAATTCATAATAAAATCTTAATATTTCTTTATATAAAATGAGCTTAAAAATGTAAATTGAAAGAAGCTTATGAAATGTAAGCTAATGCCACAATTCGAAACTGTTTATGTGTTTTCAATAAATCAGAAACACTTTAAATATGTGTTCGTATTTTCATCTCCAGCCCTGCAGCTCCTGGGCTTCAGCAGCTAAAGACCACATTTGCATGAAGGGTAGGGTCGCTTGATGCAAAGACTTTTCATCATCTGGTGTTAGATTGCCCCAGCTTCAAAGACATCTACCTCTCTGCTGATTTATTGTCGAGCTTCCAACAGTATGGCTCTTAACACTGACTGACCTTGGGGAGCTGAATTCATTCAAAGTATTAGAAGTTCAAAAAAACATGAGGTCTGCAGGTGATACAAGTGTACAGAATAACTATATAAAACAGAAAACTATTGTAACAGGTGAACATTTCTGTGGTAGAGATAACATCTTACTCTCAAATGTCTTCTGAACAAAAGCTGAGCCTAAAATCAATGCTAACTTTATGATTCAATAATAGCCAAGGCTTGAAATTATTTCTGATGTTAAGAAACATGCAGAACATTTAAACAATCTCTTGTTTATAGAAACAGAGACCTTACAAAGCTCTTAAAAAGGCTACTTTCGGCTTTACTGCACATTACAAGCCACATCTGGATCTGCTGGACATTCAGTTTTTCTTAAACATGCTAACACTGGTTTCTTTAGCAAAACCCTTTAGTGCAGAAAGAATCACAAGGTTATCCATTGTCAAAACAAAGATCTAAAGGAGGACAAAATGTTCAAGGGTAGTTTCTTCTGAACAAAAAGGAGAAACAATTCAAAGTATTTGCTGACTACAACATTTCCAGTTGACTTAAAGACATGGGTGAGGTAATGACATGCATTATGTTTGACAGTGGGGGATTTGAACTTAGGTGAACGATAGGTTTTATAAGTATTGGGATGGAGGTCATAAAATCCACAAAATTGTAATTGACGGGATACACTTCACAGCTGCTGACTATCAGGAAAGTAAACTTCCATGTTCTGTTAGCATGTATTCATCATTATTATCTGAAATGATCAAAAAGTAGGTTCTAGTTTTGCAATCAGTGAATAAAATGACACATAAAAAATAGGTTAGTGGTTGAAAGGAGGCAGCGATGATTTTCAGCAGGAAAATTAAAAACACACAACTACACCATTAGCTTACCAGAATTTTACAGTGCTTGTACCTTAAAGAGGCACACTAACACCAGAATTACAAGGCACATTTTATTATGAGACTCCAAGCATTTAGCTAGCCAGAGTGAAATAAATCTTAATCACTCTAAGACAGAGCATCAGCATATCTTACGCAAAATTATTAATGAACCTTTGTTGCCAAATTCTTCTCATTTTGAGTTAAAAAGCGCTGCTCCAAATCTTTATCATAAGGTGTCTTAGAGTTCCACAACAGGGTATATTCAAAGGTTTTTAAGCATGTGGAAGCTGTGGCTTTTTGGCTAAATTAGTATGGATGTTGCTATTTCTCTATTTATGTCACGTTACGTTACGTTTTATGTAAACTTTACATTTACGTTCTACACTCGTTGCCACCATTTAGAGCAGATGGATTCATAATCTGTCTTCTTCTGGACACTATGAGCCTTTTAAACAGCAAATTACTGTAACCTGTGGTCTGTGTTACCTGCTGTGAATACAAGTATTTACTGGAAGTTTATTATGAAATGAATAACTGCTTTGCTGCATGGCCAGCTCCTAGGTGGACTGAGGCAATTATGATGGAGGAAAATCCAGAAATTCATCTGATCCTTAGTATAGAAAAAGTATGGTATCAAATAACTCAAATAGGTGTGAGGTGAAAAACATTTTTTCTTTTATCCGAGCCTCTAATTACAGATATACATAGACACTTTATGTATATGTAAGGTTGGCCCAGGAAAACTTGTTTAAGTTTGGATTTTTTTAGCCCATAAATCCTGTTCAAATCTATCCTTTGAATCAAACTGCCAACTTCAACTCAAACCATCTTTTATCAACATTTAGAGAGAAATAGTTTTCTATTTATTTTCCACGTTTGGCCTCAATCTCAAGTAAAAAGCAATGCTGCTTTTTTGCCTTTAAAAAAAATTGCAGTGCTAGCACCTCTTAAAGTAGACAGCAATCTGAGCATATGACAACAAATGAATCTGGAATTTTTTTTTACAGCCGATCACCAGCAAAAAACGTAACTTATTACAGTAGATGTGGGCAAACAGAGCGATAGTGTCAGTAAAAATATCTAGGACAGGATATCGTTGTCACGGTGCAGCTTGAACACAGTGTCTGTCACCAGAGTGAATCTGAGACAAGTGGAGTTGAGAGCAATATAGGAGAACAACAGCTGAGAGTTCCCACAAGATTACAGCTTCCAGCCCCTCATTAGACGTCGAGCTGAGTCATGAGAGTGAAACCTTTGGGTCCAGGCATGCATCATCTCATCTTTTGCTTTTTGTTTATCAGCATAAAAAACAGGAACAATTTTTTAAAGTCTGCTGATTCTGAAAATATTTCTGTTACCCTAGAGAGCTGGAAACCACACAGAGTTAATATCAACCACCTTTTTTATCATAGTGAATTGAGACACATGAAAACTAACGAGCTGTATGGTGGTGCAGCTGGTAGAACTGTTGCCTTGCAGCAAGAAGGTCCTGGGTTCAATTCCGGGGTCTGGGGTCTTTCTGCATGGAGTTTGCATGTTCTCCCCGTG
>JAUZNJ010116434.1:0-19545 GCA_034780135.1 Jordanella pulchra | reverse complement strand
ATATATGTCAAGAATTTAAAACATTAAAAAACTAGAATATGAGAAGACAGCTGTTACTCTCAAAGCTTTTTTCTGGATTATTATTTGTTCAAATTTCGATTTTTAAAAAGTGTTTTTTTTTCTTGTGACAGATGAGCTCTGAGCTGATTTTCATTTAAAAAATAGGAAGAAAGACCAAATGCTTGGAAGTCACTGTACTGGAAATCCGAGATGTGCAATGTAAAAAGGAAACGTTAAGACTACTGTCTCGGTGTTACTCCTCTCCTGCTAACTACTTAATTTGGCAGATGAATCCTTAGTCTCTCAAACTATGGTCTGTTTTTTTTCAGGTTGCCTGTCAGCATGGCCTCCATTGAAAAAAATAAATATGGCATTTATTGAATCTTTTTAAGTATCTTAGGTTATTTTGACACTGTTGTTTTATGTTTAAAAGAGATCGTACTATTGTGTAGATATAACTAAAGGCAAAAAAACATGTATTTGCTGAATCTTTCTAAGCATATTTTTTGATTTAACATGATTGTTTCATGCACCTCGAGAACGTAATAACATTGTGCGTATATTAGCATGTTTGATTTAACTTAAAGTTTCCACAAAATAGCTAGTGAAGTTCAGGATGAGTCAAAATATTCTAGTTATCTGACATACTGAGAGAAAGCTAGGACTTTAAGTTCAATAAGAAGATGTTCAAGGACAAATCAAAATCTATGTGATGGAGGAAATTTGGTTCCCTGAAATAATATGTTACCAGATCACACAGCAGACTTTGTCAACCTAAAGTAATGGGGAACAGAAAATATATCGCAAATTTCCCTAATACTTAACCCTGGATCACCAGTGATCTTGCTAAAGAAGAAAACGGGAGCCTTCAGGAAGGGAGAAAGGAAATCATTGAGACGGAAACAGAAGCAACTTAGGCTAAGATAAGATAAAGCAAAGAGACATGCGGGAGGAGGCTGGAAGACAAGCTCCAGTACAAGAATATCAGAGGTGTGTGAAGAAGATCACAGGCTTCCAGCAGAAGGATGATCATACAGGTGGAAGTCTGGACAGAGCCGATGAACCAAATACATTCTTCAACAAGTTCAGTTCAGAAAGACGCTCAGCATCTTTCTCTCCACCCCACAGTCACATGGATATCCTGCCCTACTTTGACCCAAAGCTTCTCTGTCACACCTCAAAGGTTTCATATTTAATCTCTGCCACTGACCCTCCTATGTGTTCTTAGTCCCATCAGACGATGGTGCTGTTTCCTCTGCCTTTCACATTAACATTTCTAGAACTCAAGTAAAAAGACAAGTGAGAAACTGAATCGTAATAAGTCACCAGATCCACATGATGTAAGCCCCCCAAAGTCAAACTGTAGGGGTCTGAAAACTGCTTGCATGCTTGCTTAGGTTGAACAACAGAAGTCTTTCTAGAGCCCTCATTCTGTGGGATGTCAGGGCAGCAGGTCTATAGTCACTGAGGGCTGTTGAGTTGATTGGTTCTATAAAAACCTCCTCATCTATTTTCATACCACTTTTTATGAAACAACCTGCCCTTAATATGGTAAATCCTGGTACAAAAATCTTCTCTGATCAGCAAAGAACCATTAAAACCCATCAAAGTAGAAAAATGCTTTTAATAAGACTGAAAAATAACACGTCACATTTTAACAAAAAAGCTGCATTAGAGCTCAGTCGCTCTGTACATTATTGCCACTGTTTCTTTATATATTCCTGTGTCCCATCTCCTGAAAGGGATAAATGCTTCTTCTATCATCTAGACACATACAAATATTCACAGTGAAAACATACATACAAGTTTTATTCAACACATTCATAAAGGCTAACAAACACTTTGATCTAATATTTTGATTTCGTTGCCACTAATCTGTAAATCCTCACATATGTTACTAATTTATTTCCAATAGTTAGTGGAATAAATGAAACATTTATACAACATGTGTACACAGTATATAATACAGACACAGGAAACAGCTGCATGAAGTCAGTTCCAGAGCACCACTGATGAAGATGTTGTGAAGTGGAACAAGAACAGAACTGTCTATTCTAGGTGAATCAATGCAGAGTATAAGCACTGCTTTCACAGTCTTCGGTTCACCAGGTTTGGGTTGTTTCTAGAATGTGATGAAGGTGCTGCTCCAGGAGCCAGCAGCGGTTGACCTGGAAGCGGCACAGGGTGGTTTGTGCCTTTCTGGGAGGTGAATCCCTTTGGTTTGGGGATTCTTGTCGGTCCCGGACGCCGGAATGCTTCTAGAGGTACCTGAAGGAAGACAACAATAATGAGCTGGGACAGAATGAAAGGGTTACAAACAGAAAGAAAACCTTTGTCTCTTATAAAGAAATATTAGTTTTTATAAATAAAGAGAAGTGCATTTGGTATTTCTAGGATGCTCTGCAATACCTACTGAGACCTGTAGATGGAAGCAAATCATAGTTTTTAAAACATGACCACATTTTCTTGGCGATAGATAGATAGATAGACAGACAGACAGACAGATAGACAGATAGACAGATAGATAGATAGAGAGATAGATAGATAGATAGATAGATAGATAGATAGATAGATAGATAGATAGATAGATAGATAGATAGATAGATAGATGCTACATTGATGGTGGGAAAAAAATCATTAGACTAGCAAACACCGAAACACAGGCAAAGTAAAAATACTTTAAGCTGCGAAAACAAGCATTTAGAAAAGCTAAAAATCAGCATTATTGAAGTGCTCCAGACCAGTAGGGGGTGCTAACAATCAACTCATATGGAACCAGACCTTTGGTTAAAATATACCCTGTAAGAAATGTCCCTAAATCCACAGCATGACGTGTTGTATTTATTTGAAGGATTTTTTTCTGTAATTTCGATTTTACAGATCATTCAACCATATTTACCAGAGCCATTTAGGTTAGAGGGTTCTGACAACTTCACTGATGACGACGGAAAACATTTCAGAGTAATTCACATTGGAGAAGCATTTAGGGAAAAAAATCAGTAGAAAAAAAAGAAGATTTTTTTTTCTATTTTTTTTTTCTTTTTTCACAGACATTTTTAACAGAAAGTTCTGCGAAAAAAACAGAAAAGGTCCTGGCAGAAAATGGCCAGGATCTTTCTGTTCTTTTTCTGTTTTTTTCTTTTTGTTTTTTTTACAGTGTACCTGGAGTGCTAAGAGAAATCACCAAAAAGGCCTAAAAAACCATAAATTAAATCTGCCGTGGAAAAATGTGGAAACACCACATATGCTGACAGTACCTGACGGTTATCAGGTTATGTTTTTAAAATAGATTCAAAGGAAAACTTCCTCAGTTTTCTTCCTTGCAGATGTCCTCTGGGCGGCATTACATGTATGTTTTTGGCCTATATGAACGAATCTCTTGTTACATCTTTGATCTGGTCTCATATGAGTTCATATTCATCCTCTTAGTGGTCTGAAACTCTTCTCTAATTTGGTTTAGCTTTTCTTAGCTACTAGTTGTTGTTGCTACTTTAAGCGTATGATCTGTAAAACGCATTTTAAAAAAAAATGCAACTCGTAAAACTCATACTGATAAGTTACTCTCAATACCCCTTTTTGCCACACAATGTACAATGTAAAAAGCGTTTTTCTTGAATTAAATGAAATTAGGTACATGTTCTTTGCCTGCAACAATAATGGAACAAAATTCACTCCATAAATCCTCCACAACTGACCAAAGGTGAGAGCTACAATTCAAAGGAGTAAAAGAAAAGTGTTATAAATTGATGTTTGAATGAAGCTAATCTGGACCTACTGTCAAAAAATTACAGCAAGAATTGGTTCTTGATGGAGACAGTCCCAGTGGAAAGACTAAAACATTTTGCGTGTGTGCGCCCCTTAAATCTGTCTGTTTGGATGTTTTTTGTATTTATTTTTTTGGCGTAGAAACCGTTGACCACTCTTGACGAACGGCCGTCAAACAAATGAAGCAGCTCATGTTCTCAAAAAACTCGCCGCTCCATTTAGCACGAAATCACATCTTAATCAACATGTTTATTCGTGCAGCCTCCCGCCAAGATGCTGAAGCAAATCTTTTTTCTATCCTGTTTACAGTAACCCTGATAAGACGTTTGCACATTTACACAGCTTTGCACACTCAGCCATAAACACCGTATACATCACTCTTTCATTTATTGAATTCTTGCTAATTCACAAAGCGAGTTGTATAAACAGATCATACATGACTGAGTGCCTGTAAACACTCCAGTTTCTGTGTTGCAAACTCGGAGTAACTTTAAGAAAATTATGGGTAGCCAGCCTCCATTTTGTCCAGAATAATCAGGGAAGTGTAATTGGCACAGAGCATAACTTCCCTCTTAAGCAGCCTCTTCCTTTTCCTCTAGAAATGTTTCGCCCTTGTAAGCAACCCATGATTTAATATACCCAAATGTCTTTGTTTTCACTTTTTCTTAGTGCGTGTGTGTGTTTGGCAGGGGGTGTGGGGGGGTGGGGGGTATATTCTGCTTGACAGCATTTGTCATCAGTCTGATCTGAAGCAGAAAAATCTCAGTACATTTCCAGCAGATTCATCACGGCGCACACATCCCCAGAGTGCACAAATACACCCACACAAGTTTGTATTTCTATCCATATTATTAAGACTTAACATTGACTAACATTCA
Source organism: Jordanella pulchra (assembly GCA_034780135.1). Lineage (NCBI taxonomy): Eukaryota > Metazoa > Chordata > Actinopteri > Cyprinodontiformes > Cyprinodontidae > Jordanella > Jordanella pulchra. The sequence continues at coordinate 14,902 of JAUZNJ010116434.1, read as the reverse complement.
ATTTAGTTACTGTATGTTGCTGTCCTAACATTTACCCAAACCTTAAACTAAATTTAACTCACTCTAAACTTCTAAACTGACTCTCTCTAAGATTAAAAATGAGAGTCCACCACATTCGGAGCAGCTTTTGGTCCCTATATGGTCCTCAGAAGGTTAGTAAATATACCAAAAATGGTCCTACATACAACACACCCACACGCACACATGAATGTTTGCTCATTCAGGCCATGAAATTCCAGGAATCCCATAAACCGCCTTGCAAAAGTACATGCTGAAATATTCAAGTCAATATCAGGATAAGTGTTGTTTAATGGGCCTGAAAATCCAAAGTGGTTCCACGACATGGAAGCATTGTTGATTTTACAGTAAAATAAAGAGAGTGTGGTTTGGTTCTCTGGTGTATCAGTGCAGCAGGAGGGTTTCCTCTGCTGCTGCTGTAGCAACCAAACACAAGCTCTGTTTTGGTGCTATTGCAGTCTCAATGCTGTATCTTTTTTCTTCCTTTTTTTTTTTGCTCTCAGGATGTTTGAGGTATTTTTATTAATACAATGCAGCATCACTGTTCTTGCTTTAGAACACCAACCTTTCCAGAAAGTCCCATTATCGCTCTCTGTACATGTAATCCTCCCCCAGCTGAACCCAATGAGCTCAGTTTATGGATCAAATAAGTTGTAAGTGAGTCAGGGGGGTAATTGAGGTCACAGACAGACGTTTCAGCTGCTGCTGGTTCATCAAGTGGTTCTCTAATGAATAGCATCTTATTTGGCCCCTGAGTTGTTTCATCGCACCCAGACAGTTTTGGATCTGGTTCCCGCAGCTGCGTTTCTTCTCACTCGTTTAATTTAACGCTTTATTTCATCATCTCATGATTAGTGTGGGTGTGTGTGTGTGTGTTGGGGGGGGGGGGGGTGTATGTGTGTGTAGGAGCTACGATTTGCATGAGTAAATTTTTTTGAGGATCTAAAAGTTGCATCTTTCTTACTGCAAAACATGAAAATTTGTATTTATTGCATAAGTACACCTGAGTTTTTGTGTTTTCTGAATTTTATTTTAATGATCTTATTAGCAAGCTGATTTTAATATCACACAAAGACAATCTGAGTACTGCTATTTTGTGGAGTGGTTTTCCACAGAACATTTAGTTTACCAAGTATAAGCTAAGAATCTGAACCTACCCTCTAGTTATATCTTGAAATTACTAATAAATAGGATTTTTTGGAAACTGAGTTTAAATTTAAGAATTACAGCAATTCCAGATTTCTGTGATGCGAGTAAAACAAACAAACAAAAAAAACTTGAATCAGGACATGACTGACAAAAGGAAGTAGGTCCAAAGTTCTCAAAAAGTTACCCATTGCTTGATCAACAGAAATTGCAAGATTTGATGATAAACAGGGCCAATTATCAACGTGGAAATGTTTATAAAGCTATTTCTAACATTTTAGCAAACCCCAGGAAAAGCCATTAGGTACCAATGGAGGAAACAGGGAGCAGTGGCTGACCCAGGAGGGGCAGACCCCAGTGATTTATATGTCCTGTGCTTCACAGACCTTCACAACACCCCAGAGCTACCTTTGCTTCTGCCAGGGTCACTGACCATGATTCAACAATAAGAAACCTTCTGGACAAAAATGGCCTCTATATATGGTGAAAACAGCTGTTGACCAAAGCGACGAGAAAGGTATGACTTAAGTTCACCCCAAAACCTTATTTTCATACTAGAGACTCTTAGGGAAATCTTCCAGGATTGACTCAACAAACCAGACCTTTTGACAAAGGTATTCATAGTGTAGCATCTGACTAAACCAGAATACTTGTATCAAATATGTTGGCAAAAATCTTTTACATCACTTGAGATGCTTTGCTGCTTCAGTACATCAACAACATGGATAACAAATAAGAATCCCTCACATAATGTGCTTTTAAGGAATCCATACTGAGACCATCTAGACAGCTTTTCGTCTTGTTTGGAAATGGGCCGGATTCGTTTTTATTTGCCCTTGTCTGACTTCCTGTCTTGCCCTTCTGGTTTATAGATATGGATGCATTTTACACCATCATCCAGCAAACATAGACTCAATGTGTATTTCTGATGGACAATGGAGGAGGGATATAAGGCCTCTATTTGTAACAAACAGAGGACACACAGATGACAGGGTTTAGGTGAATGAACGGATAACACTAAAGCTCATCTGGGTTTTAAACCAGGACAATGACTCACAGACAGCCAGGAAAGCTCACTTCTTCATCTCTGATTGGTTGTTAAAATGAAGTTTAGAAGTAGCCCAATCAAAGTCTGTTTTATTCTTTAAAAAGATACTATGTAATCATAATCACAAAATAAAAATAAAACAGCAACTAAGATTCAGATAAAGTTATTCTTCAGTGATGTAAAAAAAAAACATTTAAAAAGTCTGACAGAGTTGTGTCTGTAAACTGCCTTGTTAATTGGTGCTACGTAAATAAAATGAATTAAATAGATTCTTTACCTCATATAAGAAGTGCTTGATGACAGTCGTAGACCGACAAGGCAGGCAATCACAAAACAGGTTTAAATAAAAAAAAAAAAGACTTTCTCTCAGTTTGTCTAAAAATGTTTCGAGTTGAATCTTTGTCCATTATGTTGGTTTATATAAGCGCAATCTGTAGTTGGAGGACAGTTATTTTAAAAAACAATAGAGACCCATCCCCTAATGCATATTCCAAGTCAGATGCAAATCAAAGACGTGCTTTTGGTCCTTCTGGGTTGTTGGAGTCTGTTATTTGGTATGGGTTCTGTATTTGGCCTTTTGAATTACAGTGAGGGGTTCCAGGACTAAACTGTAGATTCTTGAAAGCTGAGACCTCAATACTCCCCATCTGTTCAATGATGGCTTTTCTCATTTACCAAGACGAATTCTTTCACCCCTCTTTCTAACCATTTGTCCTCTTTGTCCAAAATCTGAACATTTTGGTCATCAAAGGTGTGACCTTGAATGGGTCAGTCTTGCCCAGAGCTGCTGGCTCTCCTGTGCTGCAATGTTGTTTGTTGAGTTTTTGTTTGGTTTCTCCAACACAGGAGTCCGAACAGCCCCCACTGTACAAACACAATCATAATAATTCAAATGGTCAAACACAAAGCCATGGATAACAATGCTACAACTACACATTGCCCAGGTGATGGTAAGCCAACAGAAAGGACAAATACTCTTGGATAGATGTTGAAAAATCTGCAGAAAAACTGAGCAAATTTTTAGTTGCCTCATATTTAAGCCTGTTTTGTTTCCTTGACTGGTATGACTCAGAGGTTGCACAGACAAGGTTGACAGTCACTTATTCATAATAGACCAGTTTGGTGCATTCTTGGTGTGAGGGATTGCTTTTTAATTAATGAGTCAATGCAATCAGCTGGTTTTCCTTAGATAGAAAACTTTTACCTAATCGGACTGTGTGATTTGAGTGAATTGTCTTTGTAAAGTGCCTTGATATGACATGTGTTGTGAATTGCCGCTACATAAATAAACTAAATTGAATTGGTTGGGTTGCTTGTCCCCCAGTTTCATAACTGCTTTCTTTATCTCACATTGTCTTTGTCCGTCACTAAAGACAGTTTTTAGTTGGTCTCCAACATGCAGGTTTGATTTAAAAAGCAATAAAAGAGGAAATCTGTAATGGGTCAAATGGATATGGAGCTGCTCAACCCCCCTTAAAATGGATTTTTGATTCACCATGTTGTTATTCTTGACCATGACATTAAAAGGGAATCATCTCTCATTCTCTGTGCATATTTCCTCTGTATTTCTCAATTTTATGAATAACAAGCATGCACTCCAGCATTATTTCCACCCACCCATCTACAGCAATGCATACATATGTGATGGCTTTTGTAAGCTGAGCAGATGACTCACTTCACAGGACTGGACTTCCAGGGAGAAGAAAATAAAACAGATGGTTTGAGTTACTAACCAGCCCACTACAAAAGATTGATAAATATATTTGAGTTCAGGGGAAAAACATATTGAAAAAGACTAAAAAATTGTCTAAAAACTAAATGCTGTCTTCTGGAAGACGTACCCAGCACCTGATCTCCTTATAAGTAGTTGGGGTTCCTGAGGGCAGTTCACTGCTCAGTGACTCTGACTGGTGATTGGCAGGTAATGCTCCCAAAAGCGAAATCTGTTTCCTGTTCAATAAATCAGTCATACAGCTTTTTTCTAATTCTGTACATGAATAAAAAAAATACCTCGTTCTTAACCTCCAGCTTATTAATGTCAGAAAAAAACTAAAGGTAGGTGTTTTGATGCATATAAATAGGGAAATTGGACAATTCCTCTGTAAACAATTGGTTTTAAAATTACCTTAATTTATGCATGGCAAGTTTGATTAAAATGAAATAAAATATCACCTCAACAATCTATTTTTAAAGAGACATTATGTAGGTTTTTGCTGAAAACTTTCTTTAAAATAGTATTTTTATTTTACGCCTGTAGCCTACTTTATTTCATTTGCTTCAGGTTAGAAGTTCTCGCGTTGTTCAGCGGATGCGACATCAAGCGTGTCCAACCTACTAACAATCAAAGTGTTATTTTTAAGATAGATTTTGAGGATATTCAGAATCCATCCAGCTCTTCTCAGACGCAACTCCAGGTAAGGTGAAAAAAGTAAAAAAATAAATACAAATAAAAACAGAAGAGTGCTGCAGTTCTGTGTTTTTACCACAGGTGGCAGTATTATTAGAAAACTCCATAACATCTCTTCAAATCAAAAGTAGTTTTTGATCCACTTGTCCTAAAATTATTTATCTTGACTCTTAGAAGTCATCAATTGCACTACATTTGTCAGAGATTTTAGTATAATTTATATTCTAATATGAACCCTTGAATACAATAAGGAATCTATCATCTAATAATCTGATTCTAAGGTGCAGAATGCTCAAAAAGAGTCAATAACACCAAGTTTCCTATTACACTGTGTTACCTTTTTAGCTGCGGTATTAACCTTCCAAATGTTTTTACCAATGTAACAATCAAGTAATATTATATTATTTATTATTATATTTATCATATTCGATTAAATTTAAATTAAATGTCAGCATCATTAGCAAGTATTTTTCAATAAGCTCATATTACATAACTCGTTTTGTCAGGAGAAATCTAAGCTACTTTTTAAAAAAGATTTTCTCTTCTTTTGGATTCTCACCCACTGGTAGGATTAAGGCTCAAAAGAGCTCATAGTTTTATGAGATGCTGACGTTTTGACTTTATTAACTCAGAACTATTAAGGTCTATTAGTTCCCTCAAACTGAAGTTATCAACATTTCTGTAGCAATCGCTATTGGCTAACTGACGATATTCTTAAAGGTACTGAAAAAAACTTTTAAGTGCTCTAAAACACTTTAAAAAGCCTTGGTTTTCAGAGACTGGCATCTATAATCATGGAGTGAATTTTGTCCGATTACAAGGAAAGAACAAAAAAGAGGTAATCCAGAAATGAAACTTTGAATATAATTTGACAAAAATAAAGTTTTGAGTTTAACTTTGCAGGTTTTTTCTTTTCATTAAAAAAATGCCATTCTTTTACATATTTAATTTTTCACATTTTGTTTTTCAGACTGAGCATGATGAATTAACTGCATTATTTTTAAATGCAGTTTTACGAAAGTTGGGACAAGTTTTCTATTTACAATATGTATTTATTTTCATTTTTAATTTTCATTTACAAAATGGTTTCTTTGCTCGCAACAATGATGGTGCAAAATTCCCTCTATAATAAAGATTTTGTCAGAGCCTTTTTAAATACTCTTTTTTAAAGTTCTGAGTATCATTTTTATATACATTGTAAAAAGAAAATCCATTAAAAACAGAAAAAGTCCCGGTACTTGTATACCTTTTATTTTGCCTGGTAATTCTCTGGACCTTTTCTGTTTTATTGGATGGATTTTTCTGTTAAAAAAAATTGCATTAAACAACAACAAAAAAAACTTAGAATTTTTCCAATGTTAATTACTCTAAAATGTTGCTCCGTCAGTTGAGTTGTCAAAACTCTCTTACTTAAACGGCTCTGATAAATATGGTTAAAAGATGCATAAAAACAAATTATAGAAAAATCCTTCAACTAAATACTGTAGTTTATACTGTGAATTTACAGAAATTTCTTACAGTGTATATTTTTCTATTTACAAAATGGGTTCTTTGCTTTCAAAAACTAAAGGGAATACATTCATTCCATAATAGAAGTCCTAAAGCTATTTTTGGGACCAGCAAGGATTTGGTTCCACTACCCCCTTTATGGGACACTTTGTTAAGGTCCAAAGGTTTAATGCTAAGTTTCCATTTAGTCATTCAAGAGAACTCCAAGTTAACATCACCCTGTTTTTCATTTTTAGTCACTGGGTTTCTGGGCTTGAAGGAAGAAACTATGACATCAGTCTATGATTTTAGGTCAAGCAAGAAAAAATATGTGAGGTTCCCAGAGTGCTTTATCTACGCCTGTGAAAGAGTTTTATGGATTCATGGGAAGTTTTGAATAAAGATGTTGGATTGTTCTCCTGTTAGCATGCGGTAAAAATCAGGCAGCAAGTTTAAATGTGCATATAATTCCCTTGATGTTTTATTCTTTAAGTGAACATTCTGAAAACATGCTGGATTTATTGAATAAATGAAATCAGCAAGCATGGATGACAAACTAAAACAAAAATCTTATTCTCACACTTTAATTATTCAAAATAAAATCAAAACAGCTCAGACAAAACGTAGTTTGTGAAAATATGGTGAATAAAAACTGGCATGATACATCAGTGTGAATCAGACTACATGGCGAATGGGCCATTGAGTACAATACAGTAAGTGCACATGAGTTAGAACCTGGTGTTTTTTTTTTTAACTTTTTTCATGCATTTAAATATTTTTTTTTTACTTTATTTTATCACACAGCACCAAACAAACCAAATTAAAAGTCCAACAATCAATCAACTGTTGATGACTATTAGATGAAAAAAACGAGATGGTTCTAAGAGTTGTTAGAGCTAAAGATGATAGAATACCAAACTAGGGATGGGAGGGTTTCAGGGACTGCTGGTTCACTGGTAGGCATTACTTACTGTAATCTGTGATGGTCTTTGGATTGGGGAGGATGTGGGCTTAATCATGATGCTACTTGTAATTTTACTGTTGCCTTTGGCAACTGGAGTGCTGCAGTTTGCAGTGACCTGAGTCCTTTGCTCCAGGGGTGCAGGTCCTTGTGAAGGAGTGCTGATACTCTGAATGAACGGGCTTCCTAAGTGAATGTGGATTTTGTTATCCTCCGTGGTGATGACGTTTGGCCCTGAGCTGTTGGACCTCTGCACCTGCCAGCTGCTTTGCCTCTCAGGGGTGACACGGAAGACAGCGTGCCCGACCTCTGTGGGCTCTGTGGAAAGGGAGCGGTCCTGCGCACCTGTTGTCACGGATACGATTTGTATTGGTGACATGGCTCGGTCTGGGGTTACAGAACCGCATGAGTCTGGGGTCATTGCTCGGGAGTAAGTAGTCATAGTGAAAGGTGATAGCGCCCTATCTGGGGAGCATGGTTCATCTGAGATGGAGGAACGCTTTGATTTAGTTGTTGGAGAAATGGATTTTGCAGTAGGGGAAATGGAGGCATTCTGAATGATCGTAATTCTCTGCTTGGGGGGACCTCCACTTGTGGGTATGACAGCAGTGCTGGTGAATGACTGAGGACTTTCTGTGGTTGGACTGGTGATCTCTAGTGTTGCTGTATTGTGTCCGTGGTCGGGGGTCACTTTTATGTGGAGCGGCTGCCCGGGACTATGGGTCAACACTACGTCCCCAGCTTGGATGTGGTTGCTGTTATGCCGTGGCTGCATTTTGCTATTCAGCTGATGAGCTGCATCCTTTGTTTTGAAAAATGGGCCTCGTCTCATGTTGTTGTTAAGGTTGTTGACGTTGTTGATGAGCGAAGGGCTATATTTGGCAAGCTGTAGTTCATTGCTGTAGTTTGTGTCATCGTCAGGGGTGCTTTCGTCATAGAGCTTCCCGTTGACTACTGCTCGCTCAAGGGGTACCATAGTCTTGCTGTTAGGAGACATGAGTTCCAGCGGCTCTGTCTGAACCTCCTTGGAAGAAACATGGAGGTCTGAAAACCGCCTTCCATTCATGCCTGGGCGAAGACTTTTACTGAAGCGCCTGTATCTCTCCAGCTCTCGAGTCAGTGTCTCCATTTCTCGGGCCAGTTCTTTGTTTCTGACCTCCTGCTGGGTTAGCTTTCTTTGCAGAGTAGAATGGTCAGTTTTCATGCGGCAAATGGACTCTTCTGTTCCCATGTATTCGTGAATCTTCTCCTTCAACGCTGCCACTTCTCTGGACAGATGGCTAGACTTTGCTTCCTCCTCCTTTAAGCGTTTATAAAGGACATGTTCTTGGTTGCACTCCTTTTTTTCTGCCAGTTGGTACATTGAAAGCTCTTTTCTGGATACCTCAAGCTCCTCCATCAGGGATTTGGCTCTTTGTTGTTCATTGGTGAACCTTTTCTCCAGTGTTTCATACTCAGGTGTTTTCAAGGAGTCCCCCTCCACCACCTTCATATCCTTTAACTTACGTCTAAGGCGTTCAACCTCTTGTGTCAAATCTTTGATTTTGTTGTCTTCTTGCTGGAAGCGATTAGCAAAAGGTGTTTTAAGTTGCTCCTCTTTTGCTTTGCTTCGTAGATATTCTCTCTCAATTGTCTCAAGTGACTGCAACCGTTTCTTCATCATGTTGATTTTAGATTCCAGATCTTTATTCCTCTCTTCCTCAGTTCTTAGTTTGGCCTTTAAGTCATCCCTTTCCTTAGTTGCAAAGCACATTTTCTCCTCTACCTCTGCCTTTGCTTTTAATGCCCTCTTGCTTTCTTCTATCAGTTTCTCTGTGACCGAAGTAACTCTGTCCTGCTCAGCCTGAAGCTTCCCTGTACTGTTTTGCACCTTGTTCTCCATTTGTTTTAGCTTTTCTGCCATTGCTTTTCTCTCATCTACCAGCATAACTGTCAGAGTCTTTAGTTTGGTCAGCTCTTCTTTCAGTATCTGTTCAGTCTTGACCATCTTGCTTTCGGCGGCCTCCAATTCTTTGACTCTGAGTTTCAAGACTTCCAGTTCACTACTCAAAACCTTTGACACAGTCCTCTCTTTTTCCAAGTTACTTTTCAGGGAGATGCATTCCTGTTTGCTTTTACTGAAGGCATCCTCTAATTTTTCTAATTCTGTAATTCTGTGATTCAGTTGATCAACTTCAGCCTTTAAGCACCGGCTCTGTTTGGTCTCTTTCTCCAATTTCTTGTTGAGGTCTCTGCACTGGTCCTCCATTCTGATCAACTCCTCATCCTTCCCCTCCATCTCAAGAACTCGTTTTCGTAACTCCTCCAGTTCCGACATGAGGCTCGAGTTTCCACACTCGCCTCGGCTAATTTTGTCCCTCAGTTCCTGCAGCTCTTCCTCGGCCCTCCTGAGGGTCTTGTTGGTCTCCCCCAGCTCATCAAGCTGCCGGCTGAGTGCAGACAGTTTCTGGCGCAGATGCCTGTTTTGAGCATCTTCACTGGTCAGTTTGGCAGTCATGGCTTCCTGTTCTTGATGGTGTTGACTGGCTTGGTCATGCAACTCAGCCTCTAAACGAATGACCTTTTGCTCCTCTTCCTGCAGACGAGCATTTGCCAGGCTCAGCTCTTCCTGAGCTTGAGAAAATCCGGCACTTAGATCTTGGACTTTGACTGCTTTCTGATTCAGCTGTTCAGTGAGGCGCTGCTGTTCGTCTACAACCATCAATGCAAAAGATTTGAGTTTTGCCAGCTCTTCCTTTAGACTCGCTATCTTTTTGTTGTTTTCTTGGTCTTTTCTTTCTTGATAGGCCTTTTCTTGATCAATTAACAGCTTTAGCCTGTAAAAAGAGAAAACATTTATTTTTAACTGTTTACAAATCACATATTATAATTGATCAACCTTAAGTGAAACTTAAAGAAACCCAGCTTTACAACTTTGTACCCTTTGGCCCTTTTTTCTAAGACATCATAAACACTTATTTTTCCCTGCATTGTTGAGTTTTACTAAAGCTCTAATGTCATGGATAATTAAACAGATCATAAAACTGCAGATGTTTAGGGTGATGTTCTCAAATATCTTTGGTTACTATTTACTCCCTCGTTGCCAATTAAACAAGTAGTGAAGTAGAAGTAGAAGTGAAGAAGAAAAAAGAAGTAGAAAAAGCAATATTATATAAAACGTTTCAATTAGTGCTGTCATAAACAACACAGGCCACTTTTGCTTTCTCCACTGGATTTGAAAGGAAAGTTAGCAACCAGAAGGTTCACTCTAAGACATGACATTGTGTTGCTGCTTGCTTTATGTCACTGGTAGATTATTAGTCAGAAATTTTCTCATATGCTGAACATAAATAGGTTAAATTGTATTTTAAAAACAAGAAGAGATGTTGAAATAACAAAAGATAAGAGATTGATTACAAGAGAATCCTGTCAATAAATAATAAATTTTGTTCTTTATCTCTTTAAGCATAAAAGGTTTTTAAACAAATCGGTTTTGTCTGTAGAAGTTAATGTTAGTGGACTTCCTGCTATTTCCTAGGATGCATAGCGGCATGTTTTTTGTATCCTCTGTGGCACCATGAGGAAGATGGAAGAGTGTTTTTAAGGAATCGACTTTTGGGCTCTTTTATAAATCTGCTGTTAAATGTTGTAGTTGAACCTTTGATCCCTACTTACTACAATGTTCAGAAAATTGAATTTTGAACTAAAATGATTTGATTAAAATTGTTCAATTTGTTTAACTGATATGAAGAAACATAAAAATGTAAATATTGCAAATATTATATTTAACATGACTAATATCCAATAAAAATCAATCAATCAAAAATCAACCAATTAAAATCCAATAATATTAATGCAAATCAGTAATATTAATTAAACTGAACTAAACTGGCCTAATTAAGTCTACAAAGTAGGATTTAGGTATCTTAATTTGTTATGTTAAAAGTAACTTTAAAACTCTTTGTATTTCATCAACTATGCTTTTGTGAATTTTTAGAGTATATATATCAAAATTACTTTATTAACTGATCATCTTCAGAATGAACACTTTGATAAAACAGTGACTAAATCGAATGCATTGATGTGCCTCATTTCAAGGTGAAAAGAAATCAGTAATGAATCTGTGGCTAATTTCAACTCAGTTCAATTCAGTTTATTCATCAGCGCCAATTCCCAACTCATGTTATCTGAAGTTCAAACTTTTCTGTCTAAGGAAAACAAGTTTATTTGCATCAACTCCATGACTCAACAGCAATCCCTCACACCAAGCATGCATGCAGCAACAGTGGAGAGGAAAAACTCCCTTTTAACAGGAAGAAATCTCCAGCTGAACCAGGCTCAGACCATCTGCTGAGGCCGACTGGGGTTCAAGGAGAAAGGAGCAGACAGACAGAAAGAAGCAGAGATATAAAAGGTAATTGTTAACTAGCTCCACAGGTAAATCTGTCCAGGGAAGACACAGCCAGGTAGACAAGCCCTGAGCCAGTTTGATCTTGTCAATCTGAGAAAGATCATTTATTCTAAACTCAATTCAAAGCATTTAGGACCGTTTGTAATCTTCCCAGGAGTTGACATATGTAAGCGCGTTTATCACAAGGTCAGTGTTATGTTAAAAGTGCCAAAATCAAGCACTCCATGTCAGATTTTAATGCTTGAGGTAGAATTTTCAATGCTAAACTAAATAACAACGCAAGTGGAAAGAAAAACAGGAGTATGGCTTAAAGAATGATGGTGGAACGAGACAAACTGAAGGAGAGCTGTCAGGCAAACCACTATGCACATCAGCAGTTTCAGTTTACCAGGATTTGATTTTTTATAACAGAGAATTCAAGTCATCTGTCCAACAGCTGTATATTGACACAAACTTCATCAATATGGAATTAATCTCAAACTGAGGAAGAAATATTTGACAAAGAGACTCTGTATGTCTATCACAAGGCCGCAGATCTTCAACCTGATATGATGGAACCTTTACCTTATGGAACTAGAGCAATGTTGCACAAGCAAAGAACATAAATCAAAATTTGAAAAAATGTAATCCAGAAATGAAGCTTTGAAAAAAGTTATAAGAAAAAAAAGGTTTTAAGAATAAACTTGCTTTTTTTGTTAGATTGTGTTATTTCAAATGATTGCATTTATTTTCATAAAAAAAATGCGCATTTTTTATTTAAGTTTTTTTATTTGTCTTTTGAAGATTGAATTTTACAAATTGCTTTTCAAAGATCAAATTCTCTTCACTTCATGTGCATAACAAACACTCACTGTTGACATGAACATTCATCAGTACAACTTTGTTGCTAACGTTGATGCAGACCAATAAGAATGCATCTCCGATTCTCACTCCAGAGAAAAGCCCGCCCCCAAAAGTGAAGAGAATGAACTCTGTGAAACGCAGTTAGAAAGGGATCCAATTTTTTAAACTAAATCTGGAAAACAGATAATTGAAAAACATTTCTAAAGGAAAATAGGAAAAACGTTTTCTTTGAGAAAAAAAAAAGAAATCTGGGAAAAGAGCAAGGTTTCTCCCAATAATTTTTTTGAAAAATTTAACTGCTTTTGTAGTTACATGTTTTTTAAAATATATTTAAAATATATTGAAATATATTTTAAATTCCTGTTTACAAAATGCTTCTTTCTATTCTGGCAACAATAATGGAACAGAAATTATTCCCAACCTTCCTAACATAAGGGCATTATAACGTATCTTAAGTAAGATATTATCCGACTCAGTACTTGAGTAGCCATATTGCCAAGTACTCTTTTACTCTTACTTGAGTAATTTTTGGAAAACTGCTTTCTAATTTTACTCAAGTAAAAAAAATAAAAGGAGCACTTCTCCTACTTAAGTAAATTTTTTAAGTTACTCTACCCACCTCTAAAAATTATTGATTATTGTCTCCAGAAACACTGTATCTGTTTGGATACACAACCATACAATATACAATATATCTTTAGGTTATGTCCAATCGCATCTGGGTGAGGATGGGGCTGAAGGTGGTTAGTTTATATAAAGCATTCTTACTATTTCCTCTGACTGTAGCAGCAGGAGGGCAGATAAGTTTGGTAGGAAAACTGGAAGTAGAAACAATTTTAGCTAGAATGATAATATAATCACAAAAACACCCAAAGTGTCGATAGATATAAAAACCAAAAGAAAGTTGAGCTGTTTGCAATAATAAAAAATAGTTACTTAAAAAATTGTTTATTTGATGTTACGAGTGAATTTAAGTACGGTACAAGGTAAAATAAAAAATAGAGATATTTTAGTAAAAGTCCAGACAAAGAAGAGAAACAAAGATAAATCTTCTTTTGTTGAAAACATAATATGAGCAACTTTATCTTTCAATTCAGATTCATTTAATCAGTTCGTTTGGTACTCAATGCTTGGTGTCTGATGCAGCTGCAGCATGTAACCTTGGTCTGCCACACATACGTCACCCCAAGGCGATCAACTGCCAGGCATTTTCACAACAAAGACCCTTAGATTGAACAATCTAATAATTAAGGGGTTCCTCTAGACAAGCCTACCCTCCCTGTCTCTTCTTCTTTTCTTCCCCCCTTTTACAATTAACGGAATTCCCCGTGCTCCACAGAGAAGGTCTTTAATAAATGATGTCAGCAATGTGGGTCTTTTATAAGCACTGCAGTGTCATGTCTCTTAACAAAAACTTCCAAATAGCTAGATGGAAGGTTGGGATTAAAATAACATCCGGTAAAATATTATTTTATATGAATTAATAACTTGTATTTTTTAGTGTTTTCATATGTAGTCAGAATCCTCCAAAAAGAGCAAACACATAATAAATACTCAACTCAACACACAACTTTTTTTAAAACATACACGTAAAGTACCCCAATATATTACAAAAATGCCCCTTCTTTGTGCTTGTGGATAACTTCCCGCATGCCTGTAGCCAACATGAGAAACTAAACTGTCTGTGATGGGATACTTTTCTTGAGGCAGTTTTGCGTTCTCCTGTTTGCGGCTAATAAAGCTATCTTAGCATCTTCACGCTAATCACTGCTCTTCCAAAAAATTGGTTTAGTAAAGTCAATATTAAATAACTTAGATTAACTCAGTAATGAATGTATTTTGGACAGTAGCAATATACTCTAAAATGACGATTAACGTTTAGTTTGGAACTTTGTATGAGCTTAGCTTGCGTTAGCTCCAATGTTCATTCTCAAGAAAGTGAGGCTTGAATGATTATAGCTACACAGACATTTACAATTACAACCAGTTTGCAAATACTGTTATATATTTATATTGATTAAGTTTTCAGTTGATGATAGGGATCATTGTTGGATATGAAGTCAGAATTTTACTCCTGAAGAGAAGAGATATTACATGCTAAAAGATGCAATGCTAACAGTTGTACTCTCTCTCGAGAGGCAGGTTTCCGGAGAAGTATCCAGTCAAGGGCAGTTGAGTTTCTCCTGTGTTCCACCCTCAAAGTGACAAAAGTTGGGACAAGCACAAAGAAACAGGTCAACAGGTGTAGGAGAGATTACAGACTCATTAAAGCTTCAAAATGAATGAGTCTGGAGAATAGTTTACATGCATGTGTTTTAAATAAAATTGCTCCTATGACTATTTATTATGCATGTGTCCAGAATGCTGACGTAAATTTTCACTCTTATGCACATATTTATTGAGGCTTCTGCATCTTTATCGGTCAGTTCTTCCTTTGATAACCTGCTGTATTCAAATCTCTACCTTCGTGGTAACTGACTCTCAAAGTTGAAGTCATGATGAGATCAAATATAGGGTCTTGGGAAGCTTGGAAAAAAATTAAACAATATAAATATTACTGTTATGTTATGTTTTAAGATATTACAGTCTATATATATATAT
>JAUZNJ010116423.1:0-19546 GCA_034780135.1 Jordanella pulchra | reverse complement strand
TTTAACACACTGAATGGTACAAGTACAGCTTAGTCCACATGCTTCTGACTCTCCACAGTTTAACGACTACATTGAAGGTTTCTTTAGCATTAGGGCTAGTTTGTAGCATCGGAACGCTGGCTCTAAACCGACGCGCACACTTTGGCAGGCCCCTTAAAATTTCTCCAGGAATTTTCTAGTTTTCTGATTATATAATACAATAATTATAATTCATTTAGGATTTTTGATTACTTTCTAGTATCATGTTCACTCACAAATGATTAGGAGAAAGGAATGAATAATATAAAATACTAGGGAAGGGCCAATCTGATCCACTGACCCACAGACGTTTTTGATCTATAAGCTGTTTTTGTGCTGTTATATTTTCTGCTGGAGAGTCTCTAGTCTCTCTGTCAGCTGTACTGCTAGCTGGCTGCTAACTACAGCTGCCTCTCATGAAGAAATCTCTTTCCAGTCAGGAAAATCCAGGTGTGAATGTTTATACTTAACATTGTTGTTTTCAGTGGTACTTCCGCCTGTTTGTGACCCAGTTTGACCCGGACAACAGAGGTAAGGAGTGACGGCATTCTGGAACTCAGACAGGAGCAGCGGGAACTTAGAGACAGGATCAAAACCACCCCCCCTCTGTAGCTTAGGAACCACAGCAGGAGATCGGATAAGGTAGACAGAGCTCTGAAGGCAGGAGAGTTCAGATTTTTCAACTCCTGCGGCAATATGATGAGAATTACATCAATGCTGAAAGAGCTCAGCTATTAAAAAAATTATTGGTATCAGCAGATCCGGATCGGATTGGAAGTAAACATGTAGATCGGTGCATCCCTAGAAATTTACTTTTTAAATTATTTTTGCTGATTTGGTCCAATCACTTTTCCCCCTCCTAAAAGACTTTTTCTTAACAATGGCTTTTTCCTTGCCACTCTTCCATAAAGATCAACTTTGTGGAGGAAACGTGCATTAACTGTCCTGTTAACGATTCCCCCTGAACTGAGCCGTGGATCCCTGCAGCTCCCCCAGAGGTCCACTGGCATCTTGACTGGTCCTCTGGTGAACGATCCCCTCACCTGTCAGTTTAAAATGCTTGTCATGTGTTGGCGGCTTAGCAGTAGACATACAGTTTTGGGTGTTTTTTAAACAGGACTCTATGAGATTTGTTAGAGACTGTTATACAATCATTTTCAACAGTTTAGAATATGGTTGTAAAGTTATTTTGTGGCACACATTATAAAGGTTTACTAAATGCAGAGGGAAGCTTTCAGATCTTCGGTTCTGCTAACTATAATGATCTGGTTTGATTTTCTACGTAAAACTAAAGAAAATATGTCATTTAAGATTAGAATATTACATCAGAGCAATAAAAAACAAATACAGAAATGTGGCCTCAATGAAAATTATCATTAAAACCTGCTTTTAATTTGAAACTATACTTTTAATCTTATTAACCGGCCTTATCAGAATGCAGATACTAATTTATCAAATCAAACTGCTGGGGTCATGATTCTAGATGTTTCCTGACGTTTTCTAAAACAAACCTCTGAGACCAGTAAACACAGCTGCATTAAGACTCAAAATTAATTACATACGGCTTAAATCTGATTAATTCTAAGCTGTCTTGAAGCAAAAAAGCAAAACTGTATTTATTTGAAGGCTGTCAATCTAAGAAAAAACAAATATGGATACATTCAGCTCTTTTTATGAATAAAAAAAATGTGCGATGCATGATAAATCACAGATACATTTATTGTTTTTACTTGTTCCATTATCTGGAAGTAAACTAGTGAAAATTGGTGAAAATTGATTGTATTTAAATATATGGAGGGGGGGGGGTACAAATGCTTTTTTTTCTGTATTTATTATTTCTGTTTTTTATTATTTTCGATAGAAAAAAAATATTAATGTGAAAAACCCAAGTCGTTGTACTCCCGACTCTTGTTTACAAACTGTCAACCATGCATTTCCACATATTGAGGGTATTAAATTAGGTTTAGATATCCTCCAAAACATTTGATGCAAACTTTTTTTCTCTCTTTTGACTGAACTTATTGGGAAAAATTTAAACATCTAAGTTATCAAAGAACAGATTTTAAACACATCTACAAACAGCAGTCAGGAGTCATTTCTGTTATCTAAAAGGTTGAAAGTCAATTATGAATTAAAACGTATAATTAAAACTGTTTATTGCCTTAGTTTTTTTTTTTTTAGGGAGAGATTCAACCAACTTCGCCCAAAATTGTGGTAAAATTGTGGTATGTATTGTAAAAATGGCGGTGCGTTGCCCGTGTAACAGGGTGTCTCTCACATTGGTCGAGAGTCCATCCAGTGGAATAAAACACTCACCTGAAGACAATTGTTTACCAAAATAAAGTTCTTCACCTAACAGTAATTCTTTGTAGACAGCTGATGAAAAAGGAAAAAAGCTACAGTGGAGGTAGATAGAGGCATCGCTTGTTAAACATCTTGTTTTGATCTAGAGAACTATCACTTCATGCTCCTTTGAGTGTTTTTTTTTTCCTTTTCCCCAACAGAATCACCACTAGGTCTATTTACATATAGCACATAAAATACGTGGTTGTAATGTGAAAAAATTAGAATGGTTTCCAAAGGTGCAGTGAGTTTGAATTGGAATTAGTTGTATGAATCTTTATGCAAACACAACTCAGACACACAGCAGTAAGAGCTGCTGTTCCCCAGAGCCTCAAGACAACTTGTGACACGTACAGGTTTGACCTCTAATTGCTGCTAATTGTCCCGGCAATCTGTTTAGCTGTTTGAATTAAAATTTTTTACCATCATTAAGGATTGCTTCATCCCAGCCTTTGAACCTTGTTGATGTTTTCAAGAAGCTCCTTCATTTTTTTCCCCTCCTATTTCACATGATTGGGTTCAGCATGAAAACAGGGATGATATTCTGCTTGCATTTCTGGAGACTGAACATGTGCTGTCATGAGACATGCGTGTGCCACCCACTGACATCTGTCATCTTTCATGCTTCAGTTCTCCAGTCTCTTCACACCCGAAGCCTGAAGAGCGATTCCACCACCTCAATGCGTATAAGCAGCCTGTGATGTTCTGCTCACATACGAAGGAAGTGCTGATGCTGTACATTACTTTCCTCTGACTTCTAGAAGTGTATTTTCAGACTGAACATCCAACAAACTGCATATGCCGAAGGGAGGGTGTCTCCCGTGTTATTGCTGCAACGTGAAACCACTTGAAAAACAATGTGAGCTTTTTCTGTGAGCATCCTAATAGCTTTTGTAAATTCATTTAAGGATATGTAATAAGCAAAGAAAGAGCAAAAACATAAAATGACAAAAGCATCTTATCTCTTATTAAATCAGAAAACAGGAATTTTTTATACTTAACATAACTGTTTTTGTGCACCTCATCTGTTCAGTCACGTATCACCTTGGTCAGAAACCATCGTGTTCTGTCAGAAACTCTGTTTTCTTATTTGTGTGTTTTGGTATTTTTTTTTATCAATTTCCACTAAAATACCACTGATACGAATGACTGTAATTAATTTTAACAACATTATGGTAGTCTTTACTGCTATTAATTCTATAACTATCCATGTGGACATCGTTACTGTTCGATTGTATTTTTTGAAAATGTTGTTTTTCTAAATTTGATATGTATATATTTTAGGCTATTTGAGAATTTAGTTGATCTTTAATGTTGGACAGCATTTCCTCTCTTTAGCGAGGTATACTTCAGGTCCTGATAAACCTCCATCAAATGATATTGCTTGTTTAGTGTGAAGCTTTGCACTGTCAACTTCTCCACTGTAGCATCAGTTAATCTGTGATCATGTTCTCTTGAGGAAAGATGGGGCACATATTTACCTGGATTACTTATAACTTGCTGGTCATAGTTGCACCTCTTTAGCCTAAATTGGCCTCCATAATACAGATAAATGAAGAACGCGCTGGTTTTTTTCAGGCCAAGTCTTGTTTTATCTCTAATCTGAGATTTTTAAATTCCGCTTTTGTGAAACGGCCTTTGATTCCTGTTGTTTTGATCATTTTTAAAACTTTTTTAAAATTCCATTAATCTTGAGAATCTGGATGAGAACAAGGGTTCTGTCTAAACAGTGACATTCAGTAAAAGAAAGACTACATTGGCTAAATGGAAACTCCCTTTGGAGCAACACAAAAAATGTAAAGGCAATTAACAGAACCATGAATGATCCTTAGAAAAACATACATTTAAAGCAAGACAATGAAGCAAGCCGTAGTAAATGTCATGCAAACTATAATACCTAGTATAGAGAGAGAAGATTATGCAGTAATTAGAACCAATTCTGTTTTATTTTTGCTTATATGGCTTCCTGCTGGATTGAGGTAAAGACCATCTTCCAGATATCTCTGCATGCTCATAGAAATGCAAAGACTCCTGGGATCCTATAAACATTTCTCATAATCATTGTCTGTACTTTCAATTATGCAATAATGAGTTTGTATAACAACATGTTCAGCTGTGACAAAAAGGCCCGTGGCTTAGCAGTGATGACGGATTTCCATCAGGGCTCCGTTTGGGGAACAGCAAACCTCCGACCAGTTTTCCCTATTCGATGGACTGAAAGCTGTTTTTCTGCATAGTTCTGAATGGATAATTTGTGTGATTTCCTATTTGAATGGGAGAGAGAAATTGATCATTTTGAGATTATAAATAGAAGCAAAACAAAGGAGGTTTCCTTTCTTTAAGTCAGCCGGGGTTCTGGCTGCCTTGCCTAATAGCTTTGACATTTAACAACTGGCCATATGGTCCAAAACAGTCCCAATCGATGCTCCTACTTGCAGCCATGTTTCAGTGACCACCCTCCAGTCAATTTTCTGATTAGTGTGAGGGTGAATTTAAGGCACCTGTTGAGACCTAACGATTTTATATTATTGAGAAAACAGTCAGTTTGGGGGAGCTCACCCCCTTAACAAAATCTCTTTTGTATGAACACAGTTCCAGGTATTTTCTTCACCCGCTGCTCTTTGCATTTACCTCAGTTGTGTCTGAAATGTATTGATTTTGTAAGTGTTTTCCCCCAAGTTTGAGGTTTGAAAAATGATTACGTCAGAACTATTTTAAACGTTATGCTACTTTTTAATCCAGTTGAAAAGAAATGTGACAAAAAGGTTTTTGGTTGCAAGACAGAATAATTTTATTCCACAGAAACCATCTGTGCAAAAATGTTTTTAACATGGTGCTCTGGGTTTGCTTTTAATTAGTTGGAGTTGTTTTATTTATGTATTTATTTATTTTAAGGTGTCAGAAATTATGAAAAGAATTAAAGAAATGTGGCAGTGTCTGCAAGAATGCTGAAGATGACGATGAATTTAATTTTTCATCCATTACCGTGTGTGGAAGCATAGATCTTTATCAACAAGACAATGATTTTATTAGAGGAATATAAAGTATTGTAATGGCCTTATCTAGAAGGCCATAATCTAATTTTCTGTGTATATGTTGGGTAAGCACCAGTAATATTGAACCATAGTCAGCTAACCTTATCTCAAAAGCTCTAGACCTTTCTTTTGCTCCGTCACCAAGTATCGTGACCCTTTAAGACAAAAAAGCGGGTTTTCATAGAGCAGAAGGAAATATGTTTAATTTTTTTTCCAGTGACAGAATATGCCCTTTCTTTCGTACAGTAAAAGTAAGCAAGTTATTTGACCCTGTTTGGAGCTGTTACCAAGCAGTCCCTCTATTGATGACCACATCCTATGAAGGGGGTTAAATGCTGCCCATACACCCACTGTGTAGGACTCCTGAGTGGGGGAGGATTTGAAGACTTCTCGGCCACATGTAGCACTGGAGCAGCAGGTTGTTGACCCTTGGTGTAGAAAAATACATCTTAACAAGTTTCAAGATTTTTTCAAACTTTGCAGCAGGAGGCAGAAACAGTAATAAACACTCAGAAGTGTCTAGAAATAAACATGGAGAAAGAACATTTGGACATATGTCCGTAGGTGCTTGGTGTAAAGAGCTGGCTGATTTTTACTCTGCTCATCACCATGAATGAAATGAAAAAAAGGTGAAAACACAGCCTCCATTTTCATCTCTGCAAGCACAGACCCAATTCTGTGAAATGGAAAGTTTCACAGTGGCGACAGCACACGGCGACTGTGTTGTTGAAGTGATTAAAACAAGTTCCACACCGTCTGAAGTGCTTGTTTTTGCATCTGGTGTAAACACACACACTTCTGTTGCCACGGTAATCTCAATTAAACAGCATGGCTGGTGACAGGATATGACTGGATGCGTGATGTTTGTCGTTAAAAAAAAAAAACAAAAAACGTCTGAGCAGAGAAAGATGCTTTCAGGAAGCGGGCAGGAGGCCTGCTGAGAGAGCTTCCACTTGCTGTCAAAGATAATGCATCATGAAAAAAGATGAGATGCTCTTGAAACCCAGCAGCTCAGAGGATGGCTAAATGTGCCAATCTAAATGCTTTGTGTGTATAATAGTAGAGGAAATAAAGTGAGGGCTAATTTTTGTCAAAGCTGCATGAAAAAGAAGAACATTTTGCTAATTTTGCTAATTTAATCCCATTATCACCAAATATACAGGCCTGCACAGACCGTCAGAGTATTTATGTCAGTGAATATAATGTAATTAATTCAGCTCGGCTTCATCCTTCGTTTCTACACATCATTAAAGCAAACTGACTCTCTGCTGGCATTTCTTTTCTAACAGGTGGACTGATTAGAACTGACTCAATTCACTTTGATCAGATAAAAGAGCATTTATTATTTCTGGTAAAGGTGAAATTAGGTCTTTGTGTAAAAGAATCCAAAAGAAATAGTTGTTTTCAAAGCAATCCAGTTAATTACTGCATTTAGAGAGACAGGCTGAGAAGAAAAAAAAACATTAATCGGTGGTATGCTTTGTCGTTAATTAAACAGAACCAAACAATGCGTTGTACAAATATAAATAAGCAATATTTGTACGTTTTTAGATGATTAAAAGCCTAATTTATACTTAAGAAGTCGCCTAATTTTTAAAACAATCTATTCTAGTTCACTTTTTTTTTTAAAGTGTGCATTTTTAGTTGGCTACATAATGCAGCAGTTGGTGCTAGTGTTGCCTTACAGTCTCCCCAGAATCCTTGGTTTCTCTCTGGGTACTCAGGTTTCCTTCCACAGTCCACACCTTTTGTTTTTTTTTTTAAATCGCCCTGAGATCTGATAGTGTGCCTGGTTTATCTCGTCTGTCTCTGTTGCTCCAGGTGTAGCCCACCTCTTGCCCAATAAGGTGGGGCGCATCGTATGGGATTATTATAGTTTCCCACTTGTCTTTAGAGGTAACTGGTGCTCATCTCCAGCAACCTCTGGGATGCCACGAAGGGTCATCAATTGCAAAACAACATAGTTTTAGATTAAAAGAAAACGCTTTCTAAACCAACCTAACCCAGTGTGAAAAGGTGACCCCGCCACCAAAATCATATAATTCTGTCAGCATTTAAATGTGTAACATCACTTTGAAGGATCCACTTTACTGGAATTGTATTTAATTTAGTCACATTTGATGGTTTTGCTGCATGAATCAATATTTTGCCAAAATATCTCAATGAGAGGTGAACTGGCAGTTGAGCACAGGATCATCATCCTGCTCTTTAACCCAACTGAACTTGAGCTTAAGGTCACACCTTGATGACTAGATTTTCTCCTTCAGGCCTTTTTTGTAAATTTATCGCTCCATCATTTAAGACATGGTTGCTATGTTGGGAAGCAGGAAAGCAGGTCCACATCATGACATGACCTTCTCTATGTTTTACAGTCTGTATTATGTTCTGTGTCTGAATCCTGTATTTCTTTTCATCCAGATATAACAGAACCCATACCTTCAAATGGAGCTCCTCTTTTGTCTCATCATTCAAACAGAATATTTGTTCAAAACTTTAGGAAGGGTTTCTCTGTCAGGAAGATGCAGAGCACAGGAAAAATGAGCTTGAATGTGAACTGCTTCCTAAAATGGAGAAAAACTCACATTACTTGTCAGGACTCGAGAACAAGATGGATGCAAGATAAGTAAGGCCTAATCACCACACTGAGAGCAAAAATAATCCAGCCTCTACCTCTGGGAATCTGCTCTTTAGGCTCTCTCTGATTAGTCTTGAGGAGCTGCAGGTGTGGAGCCACACCTGCCAATCACATCACGTAAAGAAGACACATTCACATACTTGTCTCTGTAATTTGGGGGCCTTTCCAATTGACTCCCATTAATTTCTCCAGTCTAACCGTGACCCTTCTAACGTGTTCATACGTAACCCCAACCAAAACTCAATTCACACCTTAGTCCTGAACGTGACTCCCTGAACCTAAAACAGCAATTTTCCTCATAGGGTCCAGGCATCAGGCCCCACAAGTAGCATACCTACAACGGGCCCCACAATGTTGTAAATACAAGAACCAACATGAACACAGCTGCATCATCTGTTTGCATGTCGCCAATAAAAAGAAAATAAAGGAAGAAAAAGACAATGGTTTAATGGTTAGAAAGTACACATGCATACCTGTAGAAAGGATCATGTCAAGGTGACATATAACCATTGATATTTTAATGCAGAGAAAGTAAACATCAGAGGTTGCAGAAATCACTTTAGTTCCTCAGATTGATCCCAATCTGACCTTAACTTATAGCCAATTCTTTATGCATTACATATACATCTCAACTTATTGGAATATCACTGAGAAGTTCCTTTCTTTCAGTAATTCACCCTTTAAATATGCATTCATCTCATGTAATTGCACACAGTGTGTTACATGACCACCACTTAGAAAATGTCTGTGTATGTGTTCCCTGTTTTCAGTCTGATGTAATGCTTTAAATTTCCTGGGAAACTTTTATGGAACTCTATGCCATAATCAGACAGATAAACTGACACAACTACCAGATATAGAAAACCGATGTCGTTAATTTTCAGTACGAGTGTCACTTCTTGTCATATCTATGAGGCTGAGAGCAGATCTAGTGTGTTTTGCTGTTTGTCACTCCTCTTTAGGTGGGGAGAAATGATTAGCCACAGCTGCAGCTTGTCAGGACTCATCGGAAAGCTTCTCAAAAGGCTGGATGAAGATGAAGTCTCAGGTTTTAAAGTGTCTGATTTAAATATAAAGAAAAATAAAACAATTACAGACAAAGGGAAATATGAGGGTGTTAGAATTGGTAAAGCAAGTTAGAGACAGGAAGGAAGGGGGTAATTGTTCTACTGTAGTGGCAGACTAACAAGGAGGAGATTGCATCATATTCAAGATATTAGCTATATTTACTTATTTTTCAGTTATAAAATTCATGGCACAAAAATCAACCTCCTGCATATATTGGTATAAACACAGTGCTGCCCAAAGTTGGCCCTTGAGGGCCGTTGTCCCTCAGGTTTTATAGATTTCTCAGCTTCAGCACAGCTGATTCTGGTGATTGCAGTTCAGCAAAAGCCTGTTAATCAGCTATCAATGAAATCAGCTGTCATCTGCAGAACAGTAGTCCTAGAAGACTGACGTTGGGCAGCACCTGGTAAAGAGGGGAATAATTTGGTAAAAACAATTTCAAAAGGTTCATAAAGTACAAATTTATACTAGAATTTTAAAATACATAAACTTATTCCAGAGTATAATTGGCAGATAATGTTAAGACAAAATGATGAGAACAATGGGACAGAGAAGATAAGTCTGATATTATTATAATATACAAAAGAAAGTTGTTACATTTAGAGACTGTACAAAAACAGGGAAAGAAGAGGGTGTATCTACCACAAGATTTGGTCACAGGGTATTAATTAGCACACTTAAAATAATAACCAAAATTGCTGTGGAGAACCGGAAACAGTACACCATGTATTTTTTAAATGAACTATTTCATTCAGAAAGAAGTATTAGTCTAAAGTCATAGAAAAAAAATATTTCCTTGCTGACTTTCAAAGATGGGAGATTTGGAGTCGACAGGTCATCTTGATGTCATGTATTTGTTCTGCCCAGCCACTGAGCCAGGTGAGTCCAACCTGCACAATGAATTAAATTAAAACTAATTTGATCCCATTCCAAATTCTTCAAGATAAACTAAACTTTGGTTCTAAAACTTAAAATCTACACTAAACTGTGATATCATTACATCTTATTGATTAGGTTTTTTCCTTCTTCTTTTTTACATAGTAACTTAGTTTTAGTTGAGTTTCGCTAGTTTTAACTCAAGAGTGTTAAACTGAAATATGTTAGACTCGGAGCTGAAGGATTTTTGTCAATAAACTCTTATATTTTGAACAAATGTTGTGAATTTATTTCATATATGTGCAGAATTATCTGTTTGACCACGATTTGAGCTCGCTTTACACTTTCATTTATTGTTTCTAACATACAGCCGGTAGGGTGTAGGGTGCTACCGGAGCAGGTAGTAAATTTATTAAAATATCACAACAATCTCTCAGGGAAATTAAGCCGCATCGATTTCCATCTTTATAACAAAGGAGGAAGTGACGTATGCAGTAAATCATTTTGCACATTTGTAGTTGTTTTGTGTGGCTGGGTCACTGTCACCATCCTCAAAGTTTCTTAGTGCCACTGAAGTTGATATAAACCCCCTCAGGCCATGACAGAGGACTCCTTCAAATAATTGTAAGTTGACATATAATCACAAAAGTTGTGAAAATATTTTATTAAGGTTGAAAACTTACTTAATTTTGGTTAAAAAAAAAACAAAAAAAATACTTAAGATAAAAATATTCATATTGTTTAATTTAAACATCAAAGCTATACATTTATTTGAGTCTTTTGTTGAAAAAAAGAAGAAAATGTTCTCAGCTACAAGTTGAGGTTTGACTTTGGTTCTGTCCAGATCCATCAGCATCCACAACAACTCTTTAAAGACAAACCTAGGTGATATGAGTTATTCCATTTAATTTGCCTTTAGGATTAATCAAGTTTCTTTTTTAATTTGCATCAAATTACACTGAACTGAGGCATGTAGACCTTTGAATGTTTTCTTGGTTATTTTGTGACTTCCTGGGTCAGTCAGATTTACCTCACAAGCTGTTAATGTTAATTAAATTTTTAACAAGGAGGGGTTTACTTTTATAAGCTCAGGTTGGTTTGGATTTAAAGCAAATCTGTAAGCAAAAACATCCACAATTATAAGTTAATCCTCTTTGTGGCAAAGTCATATCTGTATCACTCTATGTTATATAATGTTCTCTGTATTCAGAGTTTTTCTCAAGTATTAAAGAACAATGAGAACACAACCTTTCACCTAATGATTGCATAAGTTCCCAGGACTGCCAGTTACATGAAATAAAGAGTTTGGAAAAAGATGCAACTCCACCTACTGCAATCTGTTTAGAGCTGGCTGTACATTCAGATCCCATGTGGCCACAGAATCACTCAGAGCATAATAAAAATAAAAAAACACAACAGCTTCTGTTTAAGTGACCCTCTTTGCTTTTTGTGCAGAGATGGGACCCCCATGATACCGTCACAATCTTTTCTGGCTTCTATTTTTAGCTCATTATGCAACACTCTTGGTGATGTGTTTGATTAGATTTCCCTGAGTGTAAGTATTTTTTTAAAAGCTGGGTTTCAACCAGTTATGAAATAGTCGACAACAGGAAAGAGTTTAAATTTTAATCATTCTTAAAGTACTTTAGCCTGTTTGAGTGCTCCCCTCTGAGCCTTGACACAGCTAGCAAACAGCCGAACAAACTGAGGAGCAGTTTTCGAAGCTGAAAGCATGCTAGACTGCTAAACTGCAAAAACGTCATTTTTTTTTCTTGAAATATGTGCTTTAGACAATTTACCGATGGGATGCCATGATTTATGTTCAGTATATATTATAATCATATAATAACATAATAGTTAATTATGTTATTTACTTTCTCATATTAGGGGCAAATACTCATTTTTCAAGAAACTTTTACCTATCTTTTGATTTAGTGTAGGATTTCATGACATCCTTGGGTTAAAATCCTCTTGGACAGACGGTGGAGGTCAGTAAAATGTCAGCAGAAACTTAAGCTGTTATCACTTCTGTCAATGTGCTGTTGCGGTTGCCTAGCAGCAAACCAAATGCACCCTATATAAGCTTCCTCTACCCCTGCGTTGCTGCAGGCATCGCCTTTTCTGGAAGAGACCGATGTGATGAAGGTAATCAGAAGTATTGTCTGCTCTGAGCACACTCATTTCTACCCTGCACAAATTCATTCCATTGACTGCTGTGATAATAATGGCGAGAGCGCTGCACTGACAGCGCATAGCTGATAACTTTCATCATAATTACAGTGCAGCTTTTTATTCTGATAGCATCACTGTGGACTTTATCGACAGTTGTCCTCTAATTGCTTCCATAATTGCTAAGATCCATGGATTTTATTTATGCATCCAGTGAGCTTGAGGGGTGATCAGCACTTTATAAACAACCCCAAAACATTTAGATTACATGTTGCATAACTTACTTGAACAAAGCCATGCCAAAAGTATTCACACCCCTAAAGAGAACACAGGCTTTAAGCTGTATGTCGTTCTTATAGCACATATGGGAACAAAGAACAGGAGAGTTGTAGGAAACTGTCCAATAGTCATGTTACAAAATCTCATTTGGTCTGGATTTTGCTGTAATATTTTAAACCCCGGATCTGTTTTAATCTCTAAACCATTCATTATGCTTTTGGCTGAATGTTTAGGGTGGTTGTTCTGTTGGAAGATAAACTTCCACCTATTCTCTGTTATTGTTCACTTTTCACCAACAGTAAAATTAATCATAACAAACTTTTGTTCTTCTTTTAACTGAGGGTTTTGTTTTTTTAAATTGATCATTTTTGAGAAAGGGTGTAACTAATAATTCTCCAGAACTTTCTCCATGACCTGCCTGCTCAGTTACTTGGTCCTCATCATGTCATTTGTTCTCTAATGTTCTCTAAAGAACCCCTGAGACTTTTGTAGCTGTATTTATATTCAGTTCAACTACCTTTACTAATTAGGTGCTCTAAGAGCAAACACCTGCCTTGGACATTATTTAGGGGTATTAAGTGAAAGGAGGATAAATAAGTGACCCTTTTCAAATGTTTGCCAACAAATTTAGAAAGGTCAAAACTTGTATCAGTGTCTTTCCTCCTGATAGTTTTGCAGTATTTTTTTCTGTCACCTCAAATTCAGGACCCTAGAAATAAAATAGAATAGAATAAATCCTTATTGAATAAATCCTTATTGTCCACCAAGGTGGAAAATTGAAGGACTAAAATACAGAGAATAAAAAAAAAACATAAATGCACATAAATCATGGTCCAATAAAATACATTAAACTAGAGCAGTTCAGGATATGAAGGATATAAATTCTTGCAAAGCACTGTTAAAGGTTTCTTTTGTTTTTCTTCTTTGCACATAAATAAAGAAATGGTTTACTAACAACTTCTGGAAGCAACAGCAAAACAGCAAAGCTGCAGGATCACATAAGTAATCTTGATTCTCATATCTTCAAAAGTATTTTCTTATCTCCTCCCTTCCCATCACTGTAATTTTAATCCCAGCCATCAATCTAAAATACCACAAAGTACTGTGAGATCTTGTGTGGCAAGTGATGTGTGTGCTCAAAACCTTTGTTGCTTACGGCTTTTCTGATTAGCACAGGACAGTTCAGAAAATCTGATAATTATGTTTTCATGCTGTCTTCATGAGCGTCCTCAGGCTGATGTTGGAAGCAGTGGCGGAGCCCTGCTGTGCCTTTTCTGCCATCACCCTCCTCATTATCGGCTAAAATCATTGCGACAGTGCTTACACTGAGCAAAATCACACAGAGCGCAACAGGAATTTGATTAAATGTAGAAAAATTGAAAACAGAACTTGGTTTAATGGTTTAGGTAGATCTCCACATAGGGTTGTTATGTTTCATTCAATTCAATCTGCTGCAGTTTAGTTTATTCGTATGGTACAAATTCACCAAAAATAGCATCTCAAGGCAGAAAAGCATTGAATGAATATACAGATCTATAGTCAGTTTAATTCAACCAGCTAAACAGATTCAAAGTCAATTACACACAATCCAATACGATCCGATTTTAAACAATACATAAAAGTTCAGATTGTTTTAAAAGGTAAAGAAGTTTTCCGTCTAAATAACCAGCCAGTAGTATTGAGTAACTGACTTTGCAGCAACCCCTCAAGTGGATGGGTTAGAGCAAAAGTCCCTTGATAAAGTTCATGGCAAAGGTGAGTCTTGCAGGTACAGTGGAGCTGAAAAACATACACAGCCCTTGATTTGTTATGTAAAGAATTTACTCAAGGGAAATCATAAATATCTGAAACAAACTGGTTCAGTAAAGCATAACTTTGTGCACACAGTGATACATGTTTGTTCAGCTTTTATTGTGTTTCATTGTTTTCATAAGTTGATTTGTACGGGACAGAAATCAATATAGGCTGAGAAAGGTTGAAAGTAACTTTTCAGGTCTGTATTTGCTACATCACAAAATCAATGAAAAACACAATGTTCTAAATCTTGATTTATAATACAGGAATTTGTGTTTCCTTAAACCACCTACTTTATAAAAGAAAAATTATTCTCTAACCTTTGGAGGCTCTGAGGTAGAGCATGTATCAAGATCTGTTGGCAGTTTCTGACACTGAATTGTTGAAAATTTGTGTATGTTTATTACACTGCTTGCCTGCTTTCATGTTAGGATACTGTCTTGAGATATCGCATCGTATGCCTGAGATGCCTTCATGGGGAAGTTAAAATAAAAAAAAATAAGGATAATCTATTGGGCTTTTTTAGTTGTTTTAAAGTTGCAGCAGCAACGTTATATTGGAAACAAGGAGGAGTGTAAAGAGGGGTTTGATCGGAGCCCGGCCTCCAGCCAGATTCTGAGCATCACTTTAATTTGAAACGCTCGGTGTGGTTCACCTCTCAGTGCAACGCACCAACACGCCATCATCAATCTGTCTCACATCTCTTATCAGCTGTCTCCCACTGCCATCTCTCTCTTCATGTTCTGATCCTCTCCCTTCCTCTCCGCAATATTTGGTCCCCACTTGATTCTCTCCTGAGGTCTACACTACCTACTCACATGAACGCATCTGCGTCAGTCTTCCCATCCATCGACGTCAGACCCACTTTAGGATCCCGTGGGGGGGGGTTAAAGAATCCTCCGAGATTAAGATGGGTTTGAGAAGTAGTGGGTGGGTGGGTGGGGTACTGCAAAGAAACTAACTGCTAGGAAATGAAGATAATAATGAGTTTTATAGAAATGGTTTCATTCCATTTTGAATGGAGCTTGTGACAATGATGTGTTTCCTGTTCTGTTCTTGAGATCTAAGTTGGAGTATGGGCATCCTGTTAGGGTCTGCTACACAACAAACCAAAGAATCAAACACATCAAGTTATTTGAGCAACAGAAGAAATTATTTTAACAAAAAATATTCAAAGTTGAATTGGGCTTTATTCTTTAAAAAAAAAAAAAAGTTCTGTCCATTTGTGTTTATGCAATTGTTTACAAATGAAGCACAAACCTGGAAATTGGAACATGTCTTGCAAAGAACTGCCTACTTATGTTAAACTGGGGTTGGTTCGTTTTCACCTCATAAATCAACTGCGTTAGAGTTTGTTTAGATCAGTAGCAAGACCGCCGCCTACAAACAGACAAGGTAGGGTTGTTTCGATCCACACTCTATGTGATTAATGTGTTCACATCTACACAAAATAACCGCCATAAGGAAACCAGACTAACCACCTCAGGGGTGACAAGACCATTTAACAGCAGATGAGAAAGAAAACTAGAATCAAGTGAAACCTGCTAGTTGTCAGTTTATCAGAAAGCTCAGAAGAAGTAGAGAGTGAACCACATGTACAGATGCTTCTTTGAGGTTTTCTTTTAACACAAACTAATTAAATATAAAGGGTAAAATGTGTTGGTTTTAGCAAATGTAACTCTTTACAATGTTAGGTTAAAAACAGTAAACAGCCAAAGATGTCTACCGCTAATTTAGATAAATAAGCTAATGTAGTGATATAATTTGAGACATGAAGCTAATGTATACAAGCTCACTCTGTTACTGCTATGGCTCGGGAACAGCAACAAACAGTGGGAAGACAACTCAAAATCAATATTTGATCATATTTATTTAAAGAAAATAAAGTACAATAAAGGAAATAGATGCCTTGGAGCAGGTAAGAGCCTAGAAGGAAATGAACTTGTACACAAGCATTGATTTCATGCACCTGTAGAGGAGAGCAGAGCAAGAGAGGCAGGCAGGATCGAGTCCTTATAAAGAAACATACATTGAGAGCTTCAGAAAAAACAACAAACATGTTTCAAGATTTATTTCAGATAATTCTTATAACAAACAGGTCTGCTTTGCTCCTTTCTTTTACTTACGCATTTTGTTTACTGATTAATTCTAAATCAAACCACACACAGGTAAACATTTACTTCTTGAGAGCCCCCCCCCCCCAAAAAAAAAAAAAATCTAAATCACAGCTAACTATAGGATGCCTTCTTGGCTTATTGCTCATGTTTACATGAATTGTATTGTTTGTTATAAAATCACTAAAGGTTAAGTACATTGCTCCAGATTGATTGCATGACTTCCTCCCTCACCTAATATGTTAGATCTAAATGTACTGCTAGAAATTACACAATTCCTCGAAGCTGATGACATTAGGACATCAGATAAGCTGCCCTGTGGCTGAGGAGAGGTTAGCCCAGACTCTGAGTTAGACTCTGCAATAATTACAGCTCTGGGACTTACCTCTCATTAATTGCCTCTGATTTATCTTGAAAGGAAAACAGCAACTAAGAAAGCAAAGACGAGCCTATAACAGCGAGTTAATTCAAATTGTCATGGAGAAAAGACCTGAAGCTAGAATCTGTTTTTACTATATCATTAAACAGAAACATAATCAGTTATTAATATAAATTGTGCTCTTGTGGGACTTTGTGTTATTGAAGCCTATCAATGAGTTTCTGTCAGGCAGAGATTCTTGGTCACTCACAAGGCTCAACTCATACTATATGTTTTGCTTCCTGTGTTTCCCTCCATGCTGGTTCAATTCAGTGTAAGCCTGTGCTTCCTGTCATGCATGTATTTGAAAAGCCGTGACTCACAGAAAGGGCCATCTGTCAGGAGCAGACTACTTGGCATGGATTCTGATGAGCCACTAAAAATACGATCAGAACACATGTGATGGAGCCACATATGTCTGCAGTGTTATAGCAAGGATGACGTGTCTGTGTATCCTTTGAAAAAGGGGAATGTCAATATTGACTCCATGTTTTAGTTTGTATGCAAATGCAGTGCAGTAAAAGTCAAAGTAATTAACTTAGGCGGCTGAGCGAGGTGATTATGAAGACATAATCCTGAAGGTGAGTAACCAATAATGAATTCTGCTTTCCTGCAAAACACAACCCTCCTCCTATTAAACATTAAGGTTCTTCCCTGAACACGACCCACATACACATGTATGCACACACGGCTTCGCACTAGATCTTCATCTGTAGCTCAGAGTCCTGGATAATACATTTCCCAGATGTACTGGGCTGCCTCATACCTCAATGTAAGAGTGCGTGTCTGCAGAGAGTCTGAGCAGCGGCCAGCTGTGTACTTTAGCGTCACTCCCCATCTTCCCCAGTTCTGACTGACCCATTTTCAGAGGAACATTGAGGGAACAAACCACATGTGCACCTGAGTGGATAGGTCAGTGATGAGGTAAGGTTCACCAGAAGCCAAATAAATAGGCTTTGGAATTCAGACATACAGATATGATACAGAACCAAAACTGACATGATTTAAAATAAAAGCAAATATATATACATGTACATGTAAATATCTACTTTTCCTTTTTCTTATACAGTCATTTTCTTATACATGTGCATTGCCCATATATTAACCATGTTTTAGGAAAGTAATTCAGTCGTTACATGGATATAAAAGTACATTATGATACTTTTTGTATGATTAAAATGTGGAAAATACTCTGCAGCTCAGGCTTTTATTTTGAAAGTATTCTGAAAAACAATGGCAAACTCCTGCAAATTGATGCATTTCCTGTCAATCAACACGCCTTAGTTAAGGAATCTGACTAACGACGTTACCTGCTGCTAACTGTGCACCTCTGCTGCTTAATCCTTAACTTCTCTAATCAAGAAAATGATGACAGTTAGCCACCATTACTAGCTTTTCTATAGTCAGGCCGCAATAGGAGAGAACCTGCAGCTTTCACACAATTCGAAAGCCTTTCAACTCTGTTTTTATATTTCCAACTAAACATGGAGGAAAAACAGGTGGTGGGAAAGTGAATGGCAGAAAAAGGAGACATGGAAATGCATAGGATAAAGGAAGAAGAGAAGGTAGAAATGCATGAGGCAAAGGAAACAGAGCAGGCAGAAATGGAGAGTAAAGGAAGAAGATCCACAACAAGAGGAGTCAGAAATGTATGCGGAAAAGGTGGAAGAGGAGACAAGGAAATGTATAAAGAAAAAAGACTTGTATAAGAAAAAAGGAAAATCAACACACACACACATATATATTGGTGTCCTTTATTAGATTAGATGGATGAAGTCTGATGAGAAAAGACATATTGGTAAAATAATTGATTTATTTTTGTGGTGTACGGTTCAGACTGGAACTTATCCACATGTTGCTCATCGGCTTGGTTACACAGTGCAAGGCGATCCAAGTTGTTCATATATCTCCATTCACACACAATTCAAAGTACAAGATGTTAAAGGAAAGAAAAAATATAAAATACAAAACCTCTGTAAATTTTAGAAGATTTTTTGCGTTATAATGTTCTCCCCATCACTGCCTGTCAAATCTTTGTAAATATCCTCATGATATATTAATTTTCCCCAGCTAAAGGACTCTTCCTCACTGTCTTCAATATGGAAAACCAGATGAACAGTTTAATCTAAACCTGTGCCACTTAGAGCAAAGCCAACACCCTGCACTGCCGTTGATTCTTATTAAGTGATTTATGTGTTCTAAAAAAAATCAGTGCAAATAGAAAAAGGTAGTTGGATCAATATGCAGCTCAATGAAAAAAAGTATCTGCAGATAAATAGGAATAAATTGCAGACACGAGATGAACTGAAAGTAAGTTTTCCTCCAAGTCTGACGTTAAATTATATTTGTGTTTAAATGCATGCTCCTTCTCCTACTGAAAAGCATTCACATAGCTGGTTGCCTTTGCTCTAAAGACGGACAGTGTTTTAGCAAACCTGTAAATAAGTAATCGGCAGCGTCACACCAGCAGAACGTGTGATGATGTCTTGTGATCGTTTTAATCAAACATGAACAGAAAAGAACAAAATGTTGGGTGGTAAAATTAGCAAGAAACTCGGTTCCTTCTTGTCTCATGATACACAGCTGCATGAACAATCTAAGACGGCCATCGGTCTGAAACGTTGCAAAGAACAAGCTTCCTTATTTGGGTGTATACTTAGAAGATGGTTGAGGAACTGGCTTCCTGGAGCAGACCCTTGTTCGCTCTCTAAAAAGACACCCTAAGCATCCTTCAGCATGATTAAACTTGCACAACTCATTAGGCAGCACTGATTGAATATGAAGCCTTGTACGCTGT
>JAUZNJ010116412.1:0-15429 GCA_034780135.1 Jordanella pulchra | reverse complement strand
GTTAATAGTGCTAACTTTACGCATAGCATATAGCATACAGAGAAAGTAACTGAGCTAAGAACCGAACATAGGAATTGTAGAGTGGCGAAACATGACCACACACTTGATATGTATTTAAACTTTTTCCCAAATTGAAGGCTTGACCAGCAACTAATTACATTTATAAATGAAGCTATAGAATATGATCCTTTCAATTAACTGAGTCTGATTCCTCAAATCCTGTTTTGCCAGCAAATAGATATAAGTCCTGTTAGGAGAAAAACTGCTACGTTTTAGCTTTGCTAATGCACAACAATGTCCTGTCTCTTCTTTTTATCTTGCAGGTTATAGCAGCAGCAAAATGTGGATTTCAGGCATCTGGTTTGGAGTTAAACCCTTGGTTGGTTTGGTATTCTCGCTACAAGGCCTGGAGAGAAGGGGTTCACCGCTCAACATCCTTTTACATTTCAGATTTGTGGAAGGTCAGTGTATCCTGATTAGAGAATCACATTTGAATAGTCATTGAGTGTGACAAAATATAAACTGTAAAAATCATATTCTGTTCTTTTGACAGGCTAGTTTTGCTCAATATTCCAATGTTGTCATTTTTGGGGTTCCTCAAATGGTGAGTTTAGCTTTATAGTACATGATAAAATCTCTACACACTGGCTAACAGGTAAAATGACTGAACTAATAAATATTGCTTACACTAGTCTCACTGTGTTTCTTTCTTCTGCCTACAGATGGATCAGCTAGAGCTGAAGCTGGCAAGTGAGCTGCCCAGTTCAGCCAAAGTGGTTGCCTGCCGTTTTCCCTTTCCCACATGGGTCCCTGAAAGCACCGAAGGGGAAGGCATAGACACAGTGTGGGTGTATGATGCCAAAACATTTCAATCAGCTCTGCATAGTGGAAATACAAGAAAAACATCATTAGAGAATAAACCAGATCCACACAAATGAGATCATGCATTCCCAGGAGCTGCATGGGCTGCAGATTTTCAAGAGTTTTTTTTATTATTATTTAAATAAGACTCTACATCAAAGACGGTGTTGATATGTTAACAAAGCTGTACCTGTTATGATCACAGTACTGATGTCCATTAATGGTTGTATGGTTTTTTTGGCTAGGTCGTAATAAAATACAATATTGCAAAATTTTGTTTTTTGTTTTGTTTCTTTGCTGCTATTTGCTGCCATCTAGCGGCAAACATACTGTACTCTCACGTGTCGTTCCGTTGAGTATGTATGACCGCTAGCCGATTGTGTATCAAGAAAAGGTGTACAGAACATATTAAATGCATGGTAACATGACAGGTTTAACGTAAACACTGTTCTGAAATGTTTACTCAGAGATAGTTGACGGGTTTCGCTTTTATCCCCACTGTCGGGCTTTTGGAGTGGAGCAAGGCTGCTTAGCAGCCAGCCAAGATGGATACCGCAGAGGAAGGTAGCTAATATTAAACTTAAAATGTCAATTTTTATACAGTAACTTATTGTGGCGCTCGTTTTAAAACCAAGGGCGATATATTCCGAGTAGGTCTTAACCAAAGACCGTGGTTTATTATGTTTTTATACCCTATGAAATGATGACAAAAAACTGATATTTAGGAAACCGTTAGCCAGTTATTGTTAGCAGCTAACTGGTATTAGCATCCATCTGTTAGCTCTGAGCTGTAAATGTAAACGGTTTGTTGCGCTTTGGCATTTTGTAACATGGTATAAAATTCCCAAAGTGCTCAATTGTTAACTAACACAATTTTTACAACACACAACTCAGATTTTCTATGTGGCAGTGTAAATAATCTCTATTTTCTTTTTTAGATAACGCCTATTAGATTTCACCGTTATTAGCAGTTATCCGATCTTTGCTAGCCTTACATTGGGGTAACGATTAGGTAATGATGTGGTTATTGTTTCCGGACTTTTACCAGCGGATAAGTATAATTTAGATAAATTGTAACCCTACACAGTTTACATCTCTTACGCACCGATTTTCAAAATATATATTTTTACATTCGTTTGAAATTATGTAATCGTTTTAAACGTCAATAAATGTTAATAAACGCAAGTTTTATTGAGCACATGGACGTATTCTAAATGTCACGCAGCTGCTTCA
Source organism: Jordanella pulchra (assembly GCA_034780135.1). Taxonomy (NCBI): domain Eukaryota; kingdom Metazoa; phylum Chordata; class Actinopteri; order Cyprinodontiformes; family Cyprinodontidae; genus Jordanella; species Jordanella pulchra. The sequence goes on along the minus strand of JAUZNJ010116412.1, from coordinate 13,335 downwards.
TAGGCTAATTATAGTTATTTTATTCTGGTCACTGAACTACAAATGTAATCCAAGGATTACAGTCGGTGCTGTTGCGCTGTCCTCTCCTGCTAGTCTTACAACACAGTGTATTATCTTTTTAATATTTAACAAAGTTTCTCCACATCAGGTCTGCAATGTTTCTTAAGAGCCTTGATTAGCATGCAGGTTTCACTTTATATTTTTTATGTTAAAAAAGCGAAAACAAAATTGTCTTTGATTTGCCAGTCACACTTGAGTTTTCAACTGTATTAAAATATATATTTTGTATTTTTGAATTATTAATCAAATGCACATTTAAAAAAAAACAAATAATGGCCCCTATTTTAAAAGAAATTATTATAATTCATACAATGTTGGAACCATAGAAATATTTATTGTTTGTGTTACAAACAAATGAAAGAAAACTAAGTGAATGCAGGGTAAAATTATGATCAGACTTGTAGAGGAAGCCCACTGTTAGCTCTTTTCAGTCACACATTTTGAAAGCTTCTGCTGATGGTATTTAGGAAATCTGAAAGAACCGATAAAAAAACAGTGCAGCCCCAGAGGGATCCTGATTAGATATTTAAGATTTTCCCATTTATCTGTTGTACAGCGGATATTTGTCGAGTATGTCGCTCAGAGGGCACCCAGGAAAAGCCGCTCTACCATCCCTGCGTTTGCACTGGCAGCATCAAGTTTATACATCAGGAATGGTATGACACTGAACCTATATATATTCTAATAAAGACCTATTAAGTTAGTTTCTGTTACTTCTAAAGTCAAATTGTTGTTTAAAAAAGCATAAATGTTTGCATGAATCATATTGAAAGTCAAACAAAATGTAAAAACAAGAATTACTTGTTAATTAAATAGAGTAAATTGCATAATTTGACTTTGGTCACTAACCTGTTTAATGACTAATCTTGTCACGATGCCTTTTGTCTTCACAGCTTACTGCAGTGGCTGAAGCACAGTAGGAAAGAATACTGTGAATTATGCAAACACAGGTTTGCATTTACACCAAGTGAGTTCTGCAGCAGTATTCACAACCCTTAACCCTTTTTTATATTTTAACACATTAGATACACAAAGTTAAACGTGTTTTGCTTGGATTTTAAGTGTGGATGGAGAGCAGCTGTAAACAGTCTGTAAGAACAACTTCAGACCTACAGAGACATTAAGCTGAACAGCCAAACGAACAAAGCAGAAATCAGATAAAATCATTGGAGAAAAAGAAAATTCTTTTGTTCAATGAGACCAAAGTTGAACTTTATTGGTAAGATGTAAAACACATGGTGTTGAAAAAAGCTAACACTGAACATTAGCTTGAACACACTTTTTCCATCATCCTAAGAAGATGCTTTTCTACAGTGTGTTCAGCAAAGGTGGTGTGAATCAATGGGAAGACTGAGCTAAATCTTGTTTAAAAGCCTTTTTAGAGGCTACAGTTCACTTTTCCTTAGAACAATTCCCCCAAACAGACACCCTAAAGTCAGTTTAGGATGCTTACAGATTCTCTCCCTCTTATTAAATTTCTACAAGACATGTAGCCATATATGGAACTATGAAACCAACTTTTTCAGACTTTTATTTGCAAAAAAAAAGGAGTAGTTTATCATTTCCAATTTCAGATTTGTTTGTCAGTTTGTATCAGTCAATCATAAAGAAAAAAAGGACTAAAAGAAGCTGTTAAAGTTTGTGATTGTATCATGATAGAATTTGAACAAATTCATGAGCATTTAATAGATGGCATTAATACATCTACAGAAAAGCTCTTTAGTGAATGATCAGAGCTGTCTGTTGTTCCCCATTCTCTCCAGTCTACTCTCCAGACATGCCATCTCGTCTGCCTGTCCAAGACATCTTTGCAGGGCTTGTCACCAGTATTGGAACAGCCATCAGATACTGGTTCCACTACACACTGGTGGCTTTTGCCTGGTTAGGTGTTGTGCCTCTCACAGCATGTAAGTCTCCAGAAACAAGCAGTTAAAGCATAAAAATGTAATATAAGACCGTAATATTTTAACTTATCCCAAAAAAACCTTTTAAATAGTTTTTTTTCTTAACTAATATTTCATCCTTACATTTGTGTTTTCCTGACAGGTCGCATCTACAAGTGTTTGTTTACCGGCTCCGTGAGCTCTCTTCTTACTCTGCCATTAGATATGCTTTCCACGTAAGTCTGTGGCCTTGGGTTTGTCTTTCTATTTCTGGCTGCTGTATGTCTTCACAGGCCTTTGGGTTCTTGATCCCTGAAATAAGAGAGTTATTTAATTGGTTTTTGGATGCTTTACATAAACTAGAACCCGTTTTGATCATTTTTAAAGGCTCTCTGAAAAAGCTATAAACAGAAGAGATAATAGTAATGAAATAATTTTCTTTTTGTTTTCTGGTTGACTTTGCAGGCATGTAAGAAAAAAAACATGTTAAAAAAAGGCCTGTGTTTCCATAGCTGGCAGATAAATGATTGTTCTTTTCCAATTCCCTCTCATAATATCAACTCAGTAATCCCAAGATTTCATTGTTTGTGCTTATATATCGCTGCATTTGGTATTTTGGTTTTCACACGCTGAAATGCAGAACTGCAGCTTATATCTTTGATGATTTTAGCGCTCCACTGTTATTTGTAACGCCTTATAGAGTGTACACTGCATTTGATGGAGGTCTTGAACTAAATTCAAGTAATTTCCAGATCTGATTAAGTATAGACAAGAAAAAAGTGTTTTAGATTCTCAGATTTCACTTTAGACCATGTTCTGTAACATATCTCTTATATCTTTAGGTCTAAATGTGTTGAGGATCAGGTCGGCATTCATCGTACCGTTATCATGATCTGAGTTTCTAGTCATGAAAAGAATTTAGATTTTTCGTATAAATGATGGATTAGAATCAGTGATGATTAAAAACTCTAGAAACGGAATGAACTGTCAAGATTTTTAGTTTTACAAATTTCTTTTTGTTTTTTTTTCTAGTTTTTCCCATTGGGTCATTGATAAATTTGAAGAATATGATTGAATGCAGTTACTATGAGATGTTTATGGATATAAATCTTACTTCTTTATGTCACTGGTGTCCTGATCAGCTGATTTTAAGCGTCTGTACTCTTCTAGAGTGTTATCTGTGATTGTGGGGCTATGATGGCTGTGGGGAACAGTCACTGTTAGCTAAGAAAGACTGCAAAGAACTAATGTTTTTTATTATTATTATCGCTTTCATTGTGATAATATCAACCCACATCATGACAAGATTTTACACGCATGTCACCCAAGCCCTACAAATCATTATTGACTCTGGACATTTAATCTGAAATATATTGGATTTTAACTTAAAAATTGAGACAAAGTCTCTGTCCACTTATTCTAAAAAGACGCTTCAACATTATGAAGATATGCAGATTTTCTTTAATTGCTTCTTTCTTCCCTGTTTGTATATCTTATATAATTAGAGGGATGATCTCATACATTCGAACTTTTTTTACTTGCAGCCAGAACCTGCTCGCTGACTGCCTCCAGGGCTGCTTTGTGGTCACTTGCACATTGTGTGCCTTTATCAGTCTGGTGTGGCTTAGAGAGCAGATTGTCCACGGTGGAGCTCCACAGTGGTTAGAGCAGAATCAACCCCCCCTGGTTCCAAACCAGCCTGATGGTCCTGCACAAGCTAATGAGGTGAGCTCGGTTTGTGCTGAAAGTCTGCTAGCTCCTTGTTGTTTTTCCTGCACAGGTTGAAGGACACAAAAATATGTACAACTTAACTCTAATTATTCTAAATTAGTTTTTTTTTTTGCTGCCGAACCAGGACTCATATTTCCTTTTCATTTTACCATTCTTGGCTTTGCAGGATCCAGTCGCTAATGCAGCAGCCAATGTCCCAGCTGCTGCAGATGGTGCAGGGGAACAGCGCCCTGCAGAACACGGTCCCAACGAGCCGGCCCGGGCCAATCAGCAGGAAGCTGGCAACAACAGAGATGAAGGAGAGGTGGATGATGATGAAGGAGAGGAGGATGATGACGATGATGGGGAAGAAGATGATGAGGAAGAGGAGGAAGAAGGCAGGGAGGATGCTGCTGATGCCAATATTGGAGGGCAAGGTGAGTAAATATCTTCAGTTTTGTTTTTATTCCATTTTTAAAATGTATTTTTTGTTTTTCTTGTTTACTTGGTTAGTACTGAATGTTGTGTTTGGTTAATTGAGCTTAACACTAAAGAGACTTAAATTAACACTGCAAGAGATCTGTAAGATTGTCAATACTCCTTCCTGTTTGTTTCCAGAAGATTTGAACTGGAACGCTCTAGAGTGGGACCGAGCAGCAGAAGAGCTGACGTGGGAGAGGGTGAGCATCTTCATTTCCTTTTATCTGTATGCTGCCTTCTCTACCTGATGACATCTTAACAAAGACACCAAAGAGTCCAGGACATCACACCTCCAAGATTATTTAAGGCCATCTGAGCTGAAAAAAAAAAAATCTCCACCTTTCCCAGGTGTTTATTTTACAGATCAGTTTGTTAGTGTATCATCAGGTATTAATGGGACTTTTAGTTTTATTTTAAGTTTCTTTGTTGGCAGATCATGCAAATATTTTCCATACAGCTGAGAACTTCCAGCAGCTCTCAGATGGTATCACTCCAAAAACGAATGAGCCAACAAACTGGTTTGACAAAAAACAAATTGTTCTTGAATTTCCAGAGAAAACTGAGTTTATGTTACTTGGAATAATAGAATACAAATAATATAAAGCAAATGTAGATGTTAAAGTCATAGTGGATAGGGTGGAGGTGTAACAAGTAAATGAAATAAAATCTTTAGGTATGATTATTGACCACAAAATCTACTGGAAGCCTCACGTCAAACTCGCATACTAAACTATTTAGAAACATCACAATCTAAGTAAAGCAAATCTTTTTCTGTAATTGTAAAGCATTAAATATCCTCTACTGTTCCCTGATTTCTTGGATATCCTAAAGAAGAAGGGATGACGCCTACAGGACACCTGTAAACCGCTATGCATGCCGTAGATCAGGATGATTCATAAGGCCGCCTGTCATGACCAAACTACTCTATTATACATTTTTTCCTGCTTGCTTGATTTCTGTAATGTGCTACAGTTTATAACCGTCACAATTAGTGCTGGGCGATATGGCTCAAAAATCTAATCTCAGGTGATTTTTTTCCTTTCTTGAGTTCCTTAATAAAAAAAAATGACAAATGAAATGCATTACTTTAAAAACTAGCTTTTATTTCGATTGTCCTCTCTGGGAGATTAACTCAATTTAAAAAGAATAAAATTCCAGCTGTGAAAAATGTTTTTAAAAACACAACAAACGATAAAATTATAACACACTGAATGTTTGCAGCTGATGCTGTTGTGCATCGAGTTAAAGCATACATCTATGAATCTGAAACAAGGTGAAGAACTTTTGTCACTGAGTTATGAGAGTTTAAGAAATGGTTAGGTGAAAAAACATCCAGATGTTGCAAAAATTGAATCTTCACAAACCAGAAATTGGAATCTTCGATAAAATCGGTTAATCACCAATCCCTACTAACAGTTACTGTATAATGCTGGTAATGATAAATAAGATAACTGGAGAGATTGACAGGGTATAATTACAGGGATATTTTACATTTCAAACTCGTATGTATTCGAACAAACATGAAAAAACATGTGTTTTAATAAATGGTGTCAAAGTATTGAACAAATACTGCTGAATTAAGGCAACGTCAAGCATGTTACTGTTTAGGAAAAGGCTCAAGAGCTTTCTTTTCATTTTGTATTTTAAATGAGTGAACATCAATGTGTGCTATTAGTCGCTATACATGGATGTATACATATTTTTGCTTTGGTGGTGGATGTTTCTATTGCCATTAGTGGACACATGGACTCGTACGTTAAGTAGGAATCTGGAGGATTGTTGGTGTTTATGACTGTAGGAAAGAATGGAATTATTAGTCATTGTACTTTACATCGGAACTAAATAAGTTTAACTTCTTTATACCAATTTTTTAGACATAAGTGCTGCATTTTACATATAATGTAAAGTATAATTAATTATAAATGATGTTTATATGTGTTCAATTAGTATTTTTACTGGATTGTCTGAATTAAAGTTGTTCATTCACTTAGAGTATTTTACTTTAGTTACAGAGGTGTTACAACATGCTGGTTTAAAACAAAAACAGAAATATCGCAGTTAACGGTTTAAACTTCCATTAGCATCATATATCAAAATGAACCCAATTGATGTGCTTTATGTTGCAGAAAAAGAAGTCTATGAATATATATATATGGATGAAGATGTGAATTCCCCCTTTAATTCTGATATTTTTTTTACGTTTATTTAACTAGGAAAAAGAACCCATTGAGATGAAAAACTTCTTTTTTAGCATATTTCCTTACGGCTCTCATTATTTCTTAATCCAACGTGTTTTTTTTTCACAGAAGTTCAGCTCAGAAAAAAGACACAGCAGCTTTGCTTTTGTTTTACTTTCTAGACTGCATTACTTTCTCTTGCTCTCTGGCAGCCTGGATGAACTACAGATATTTCTTGGAAATGGTTACCGACTGCTAACTGTTTTTTATACTGTTATGTCTCAGATGCTGGGGTTAGATGGCTCCCTTGTTTTTCTGGTAAGTGCGCCTTCTTTCTTAAACTTCTTTAAGTTTAAAATCTTCTTCTCAAAAATGATAACCCCTCTCATGAGAAGGTCTGATAGATTATCATGCTACGACCCCACATTTATGATGTGAAAGGTTTGAGAACCGCAGCACTGAGTAAATATCTGTAAATTACTGTCAAATGATCCCTCGTGTTTCTTGTTGGGTTTTTCTTTATAGGAGCATGTTTTCTGGGTGGTGTCTCTCAACACACTGTTCATCCTGGTGTTTGGTGAGTTCTGTCGGCCTTTTTATGAAACTTCTACCCATTCTGATTTTCCACAGCCCTATTCTAAACAGCTCTGTGTTTTCCATCTAGCCTTTTGCCCGTATCACATCGGCCATTTCTCAGTTGTTGGTCTCGGCTTTGAAGACTATGTAAGTTGAATGAAGCGAACGATGCAGAGCTTTTCAAGTAAGGCTGTGTTTTTGGATCAAATGTGCAAAAAAAATGTTTTCTTGCGTCTGCAGGTCAAAGCGTCACATTTCGATGGCCTCATCACCACGATACTGGGATACATCCTGCTGGCTGCTGCTCTTGTCGTCTGTCATGTATCCTCTTCGTACTGCAAATCACTTTTTTTATTATTCTTTTTCTCACAATGTATTTTAACAACTTATTTTCCTTAAACCTTCACACGTTTTTTAATATTACAACTACAGAGTTAAGTGTATTTTATTGGGTCTTGAGCTGATTAACAATTAAAAGAAGCTACTAATTGTGAAGGGCAAGGAAAAGGATACATAGTTTAGATTATTAAACAAATAAAATCAGCTTTTTTGATTGGCTCCATTGACCACTAGAGATAGACATAAACCTCTAGACATAAATCAAGTTGTTTTCATGTCAAATTGTACAGTATGAGTCCTTAAGTGTGACTACTGTAGGCATTGGCTTCGCTAGTGAAGTTCCAGCGGTCCAGACGCCTTCTAGGGGTCTGCTACATTGTTGTCAAGGTAAACAAGAAAAGCACTGCTTAATATCTTTCTCTTTACACACTTTGTTTAATTTCTATGTAGGAAATTAGCTGAGCTTTCGATGTCAACAGCAGTTAGAATCATTTTCATGAAATGAAAACAGACTTAATTACGAGGCTCTTCCCTTTTCTTTCTGCATGTCCCAGGTTTCCCTGCTGGTTGTCATGGAGATTGGCTTGTTCCCGCTCATTTGTGGCTGGTGGCTGGACATTTGTTCTCTGGTACATAAACATGCAGAATGTAGACATTGTAATAGTGTCGCTAACTGGTCCTTTAAAAAATGGGATGATCATTAGTTAAGATTACGTTGTTTTAGTCCTTTTGGAGTAATTCTTTATGGGGTTTTTTATATTTAAATGAATTAAAATGTAAACACTTTGTAATTGCAGGAAATGTTTGATGCAAGTTTGAAGGACAGAGAGCAGAGTTTTGACTCTGCTCCAGGTACCACAATGTTCCTCCACTGGTTGGTCGGCATGGTTTATGTCTTTTACTTTGCTTCCTTCATCCTTCTGCTCAGAGAGGTGAGTGAATAGACACAGTTAGGAGAAACACCATGGTATAAGTGTTTTATTTACAGCGAATCCGTTTCTGTGATCAGGTTCTTCGACCAGGTGTGCTGTGGTTTTTGAGGAACCTGAATGATCCAGACTTCAACCCAGTGCAAGAGATGATTCACCTTCCAATCTACCGACACCTGCGGAGGTTTATTCTCTCAGTGGTCAGTTCAAAAAAAGTCTGAATTTTGAAGCTTGCAAAAAATGTTATGTAAGCTTCTGATTCAGTGTGCAGTTTTTTTAACGATGGATATGGCGGCAGTTATTTGAACCGACTGCTGTAGCAGAATCAATGATGGACAGTTATTGGCTCTTGTTTTTGTCTACCTCTGTGTGTTTTGACTTTCAGGTGGTGTTTGGCTCAATCGTTCTGCTGATGCTTTGGCTTCCGATCAGGATCATTAAACTGCTCTTCCCAGCCTTCCTTCCCTATAATGTCATGCTGTACAGGTGCGTCGGAACCGAGAAGTGTCTAAAACGCAGCTCAAGCTCAGCTGAAGTAAAGAAAAACTAACTGTTGTATGAATCATAAAGTGAATCGGGAAACTTGTTTTGTGTGTTGCTCCTGCAGTGATGCTCCAGTCAGCGAGTTGTCTCTGGAGCTGCTGCTTCTTCAGGTCGTTCTTCCTGCTTTGTTGGAGCAAGGTCACACTCGCCAGTGGCTCAAACGTCTCGTCCACGCCTGGACGTTTACAGCTGGATATGTACTGTAGGTTTTATACTAATGCCTCCATAGACATTCAGTATTTTTCCGACCACAGGCCGTTTATTACGATAGATTTAGGTATAACCTACATAGGTTCTGTAGTCATCTTCTCTCCTTATTGTATCATTAACGATATTAAATTGTAAATACATTGCCCTCTCACAGTGACCTTCACTCCTACCTTTTGGGAGACCTTGAAGATGATGAAAACCAACCAAATAACCCCCCTAATCGACTGAATAACAACCGCATCCCGGGGCTCGGAGAGGGGCTCCACGCTGCCCACCAGGCCATCCTGCAGCAGGGCGGCCCTGTGGGGTTCCAACCCTACCATCGACCCCCTAACTTCCTCCTGAAGGTACCTAAAAAACAACTTTTAAATGAATCCAAGTGAGTTCTATGCTAACATTGGTCAATGACCATTTTGTTTCTGTTCTTGTTCAGATCATTTTGTTGGTGGTCTTCATGTGTGTGACTCTGTTACTTGCAAGTCTGATCTGCCTCACACTGCCAGGTAAGCACTGACCTGCACTGATGGAAGCGCACGAAAACCAAACGCAGACAGGAAAACACATCTTGGTTGAAATGGACCGGTCAGATTTTAAAAGTCTCTCTTCACAGATTTTTTTGTTTTATATGTTTTTTAATTGAAGGCTCTGACTGTTGAAGGTGACTTTAAGAAAAAGAGTAAAGTGAAAAAAAAACCAAACTGCTACTTGTCGGAAACAACCAATCAGAGGAATATATGATCAAAGAATCTCCACTTTAATGGTCGCCTTTAACCAGACCGCCATTACTCTTCAGCAACATTTCTCTCTTCCTGCTGCATATCTCCTTACTTTAGCCACACATGCGCCGTTGGTTATATGAAAGTTATTAACAATCACACTGGCTGCTCACACCTCCCCCCCACATTGACATCCAAGCTACCCCTTCAATAAAAAGCATATTGTTGATGTTTCGTTCCTAGTGGTCAGTGTGCAATAGCTGTTTATCCACCATCACCGGTAGCTTGCATACCAGTCAGTTTATTGACGTTGGGCTCCACTGTGGGGGAGGAGCTGTGAATCTCTATAGAGCATCATAAAACAAGAGGAAGAGACCTGTAAGGGGTACTTGTTCAAAAATTCAGGCTAAGTCCAGAGTTTTCCCTGAACTCCGTTTTGCACCTTTAAGGAGGATAACTAACAATCTTCTTTATTGTCATAGTTCATTTTCAAATGAAACTCTTGCTGCAATAGTTACGATGATAGTAAAATAAAACAATGATTTTCCAGGCCAAGCTTTCTGTTTCTACCAACTGTCTGACTGTCTTCTTTAATGCTGCGTATCATTTTCATTCCTTGCAGAATAAAACAAAAAACATTGAAATGACAGAAATAAAGTTCTCAGATCAGTATATCAGAGTTATTCTATTTCACTACCAGTATTTCTGTGACAGTCCTGATGTTTCCTCTGCTTTGTCCTCAGTGTACGTGGGTCGTTGGCTGATGTCTCTGTGGATGGGCAGTGCAGTGGTCCATGAGCTCTACACAGCAGCCAGCGGTCTGTACGTCTGCTGGGTCTCCATCAGAGCTGCCACTGTCCTGCTGTCCTGGATGCCACAGGGAAGGACAGTTATCATGATCAAAGTCCACGAGTGGACGCTCATGGTAATGCCAGTATCAGTCTTTGTGCTGCTGATGACAGAAACTCTGCTCTTCTGATGTTGAGCTGTGTGAATGTTTTGGTGACTGCAGATCTTTAAGACTGTTGTTGTGGCCGTGATGTTAGCCGGTGTGATTCCTCTGCTGTTGGGGCTGCTGTTCGACCTCGTCATCGTTGCTCCTCTTAGAGTCCCATTGGACCAGACTCCTCTCTTCTACCCATGGCAGGTAGGGTGGGATCAGATTCCAGAACTACTTAAATGTTGCATTTTTTGTCATATTTTCATTGAAGGTGCCCGTTTCTGTTTTGTTTTTTGTACATAATTTTTTTTCCTTAACATAAATTGCTCCACTTAATAAAAGTTTTAGGCATTTTTCTCCCTCATTAGAGTATCCGTTTATAGTTTACCATCAAAGTGATTCCAGTGTTTAAACGGAGCTGCTGCCAATTCCTGACTGGTTTTAGAAAAGAACTGCTTTGATTTTCCACAACCTGAGAGCAACAAATAAAGCAAATAATTATAAATATGTCACACTGTAAATACTGAAGTGTTTTTTATGGAGGGTAACAATAAAGGGAGACGGTTAATCTACACGCAATATTTACACCAGTATCAACAACTAGATTTTTTCATTGCCTTTTTGAACTGCTTCATGAGGTCCATCAGCGGATCTGTATTCTGTAACAGCAGTGCTGGAAAACAGGAGTCAAACACCAACTTTACTGCAGTTTTTAACTCCACCTGCCTGCGTTTAAGAATTGAGTTGAAAATTGTTTGAAATGGAAAATATCAGCATTTGGTGCAGCTTTTTCTGGTTCTTTTAAACTTCTCCATGAGGTAATCCAACATTTTATTAGTCTTGATGCACAGTTTTTCACTGAAACTCCTCTTCCTTTGGATCAACTGGATCTGAGTCAGACCTTAACTTATCACCTCTACAGCTTGTGGTGGTAAAAACAAAGAAGTGATGCTGAGCAGCAGCTTAGTCTGGAACCAGTTTGCTTCCAGGAGCTTTTAAGTTAAGCGTTTGAACCTGTGAAGAATTTAAAGGTGATGCAATGCCTTTTATTATCTATAGAAAGCTCATCATGGGTATAACAGATAAAATTAATAAAGTTAATGTCAATAAAATAATCCTTTATCTGACTAAGTGCAACTAATAATCACATTTGAAGAGCAGTTGAATTAATTGGTGGGTTTCTTGTTTTTGTTTGAAAGCTGTTTAGGACCCAATAGTTCGTCCATTTAAATCATGTTTTCAGTATTGAAGTGTTGAGCAGCACATTTTGAATTTATAATAAGTATTTATCCCAGAAGTAATCCTCAGTATGTACAACATTTAAAGAGATGACCCCTTAAAAAATAACTAAACCTTTAGAAAGTATTTACAAGAATCAAAATGCACACGCTTTTTTGCCATATAACAGAATAAACAATAAACATTTATTTATAAACACATAAGATTTTTTATACCTTGGGTATACCCCCCCCCCCCCCCATGATTTTTATATCATTGAATCCCTAGTTTTTCTTATATTTACATTAAAACAAACTTTTCAAGTTGAGTGAATAAGACATGGAAAACTTATATTTTATAGAATTACAGTGTGAGTTGGAAGAACTATATGTTTTAAAAGGAGAGGCATGTATGTCTGTTATATTCAATTACCAAAGTATTTCAATGCTTAACAAGTTTATATGTTTACTAAAGATTATCCACCCAAAGGAAGCATGCTGAGACTTTTAAAAATAAAAGCTGGACTTTACTTATGTTTCTGTTCTTTGTTCCAGGACTGGGCCCTGGGTGTCCTTCATGCAAAAATCATTGCTGCCATAACACTGATGGGCCCTCAGTGGTGGCTCAAAACGGTCATTGAGCAGGTGAGTCTCCCTTTGCTCCTACTTGGATTCGATCTGAAAGAGAAAAACAGAAGCAGGGATGTTTGAACACTGTGCAGTATGTATATAAAAAACACAACTTCTTGTTTATACACATGATTTGAAACTTGCAGCCTGCGTTTCCACTGGCCTGCAGAATTCTGTTGTAGTTTTATTAGCGATCGGTCCTGAGACGCAAAGCAGGTGTTTTTTGAGCTCTTACTTGCTCCCTGTCAATTCTATTGCATGCTGGATGGTTTTTTTCTGTGTTTGTGCTTCATCTGCTACTCTTTCAAGAGTTTGCAGCCGACCAAAAAAAAAGGCTATGTGATCATTTAATAATGAAATTAAAGGTAATAAAAACAGCCTATAGTTTTATTAGGGAGAACATGATGTGATTGAATTATTGGAATATTTGGGGAAAAGGAGCAATTATCGCTGGTTGCTTGTGTAATACATGTACAGTGGTGTGAAAAAGTGTTTGCCCCCTTCCTCATTTCCTGTTTTATTGCATGTTTCTCACACTTGAGTGTTTCGGAACATCACACCAATTTAAACAATAGTCAAGGACAACACAAGTAAACTCAAAATGCAATTTGTAAATGAAGGTGTTTATTATTAAAGGAGAAAAAAATCCAAACCATCATGGCCCTGTGTGAAAATGTGATTGCCCCCTAAACCTAATTACTGGATGGGCCACCCAAGCGTTTGCGATAACTTGCAATGAGTCTTTTACAGCGTTCTGGAGGAATTTTTGCCCACTTATCTTTGCAGAATTGTTCTAATTCAGTTACATTAGAGGGTTTTCGAGCATGAACGGCCTTTTTAAGGTCTCCATAGGATTCAGGTCAGGACTTTGGCTAGGCCACTCCAAAGTCTTCATTTTGTTTTTCTTCAGCCATTCAGTGGTGGA
>JAUZNJ010116401.1:0-19549 GCA_034780135.1 Jordanella pulchra | reverse complement strand
CTCCATCTTTGATTGAACTTGTCCACTTTGAGTTGTAAACTTGCGGTCATTTTTTCCATCATGTACACTTGTTTTACCCTATTCTTCCACTCTGCTATAGATGGTGAACTGGTGTTATTTAAATAAAACTTAACTGAAATGGATAGAATTGAGCTAAAGTTAAATCATCCTAAACTCATGGAATGCTATGCTGAGTTTAGCCTAGCTAAAATGGGCTAAGCTAACCATTAATGGGCCAAACTAGATAAGAATAAAACATGATAGGCAGGTTACCCCAAGAAAAACAAAGCTAACCTGCAGTAAACTGAAGGGTCATTCAGAGTTTACAAAACCTACTCTTTCTGGAACCCTAAATAACATTAATCCTCTATCGATTACTAGCATAACAGGAAGAAAGAATGGTTGAAAATTGCTGTCACTGCTCTACAAAGCATCAAACATTGTCTTTAAGAATAAAAAGAAATGCATCGATAATCTTCACAATATCAAGCATCCAGGTAATCAGATTGCATTAAACACATCGTCCAGCAAGCGCTGTGTTTCAGAGGTCGATGTGCGTCTGTGCTCATTTTCTAAAGGAACTCCAGCAGTTTTTCTCCACAAAGTGACGTTTTGATCCATCTCCTATTTTTTTGTTGTGGAAGCGTGACCAAGCATCCACAAACGTTTTTGGTTTACCTGCATCTGTGGACCAAACTACCAGCGAGCGGTTGGATTAAGTTAACGTTTTGGTGATTCTCTCTACAACTCTTTATTCATGTGCAACAGAATTTTTACCAAAATGTTTGAATAACTTGGAAGAACACCAGGCAAAGATGGCATCAAGCTTGCATTTGTAAAAATATTGATTCCAACACTCAGTGACTCCACTGTGAACCAGATAAATTCTGTGAAAGAGACCGAGAAACAATCTGCTAATGTTAACGGTACATCTACATGTAATATACATATTTCAATCATCTTCATTCATGTCAGTAAAATGCTCTGAATGGTGATATTTCTTTCTTCTGAATGCTCCAGTATTGTAATATCGCTACATTTACGCGCATATAAACAGGTAAAATACTCAATAAAAAGTTATGAAAGGGGGTCAAAATTAGCTCATTTTTTTCCTCCTAAACTTAATTATGAATTTGAAGACATTACCAGAAGGATTTTATAAAAAAAACAACTTGCGACTCCTTCAAGTAGGCTAAGCTAGCTAGTTTTATTCAAGTTTTTCATACTATGTTAAATTGAATCAGAGAACATCCTCTAAATAAGGCTAAAGTTAGTCTGTTCTTACTTTATGAACAAGCATCAACATAGTAGCACAATATGCAAATAAAACTGCATTTTAAATCAAATACATGTAAATTAGACTCGTTTTTTTAGAGCTAAAACATCAAGATTTGAAAGTAACTTGGGAAATGGTTAATTAGAGTTAAAAGCACATTCAGTGTTTTTCCATATTTGGGATGTTCATACCTTTTATTTCTGTTATGGGCAGAAACAACCCTGTACATGACAGGAGTTTAGGAACATTTTAATCCCTGCATTGAGTCAAGCTGCTTAACAATAAACAGGAAAGGACCTATAAGACAAGGCAGCTAAAGGATGTACATAAAAATGTGCAAAGACATTAAAAAAGAAACCTTCAGTCTTTGGGATTCAACTGATATTTTGAATAGAAATGTTTTTTTCTTATGGCTCCCTTAAGAAAAATAAACATTCATAATCTTTGGACACATTTCTGCAGATTTCTTCCAGCATTAATCTGTTTTTTTTTATCTTAATTATTAGCAAAGACATATTTCTTTCTAAAAGCTCCCTCAAAGAAAAACATTGACTAAGAGCCAAACAGTTATTAGCATCATGTTCTCTCACCAGCCTTCCTGCTTACCTGTCATAGCAGTTCATGTCGTCCAGCCAGCAGCCCTGCTTGATGATCTCAATGGTGCCCGAGACGTTCTTCCACGTGGCGAAGCAGTGCCGCCGCTTGTCCGTTTCGCCGTAGCATAAATCGGTGCCGCTGAGGTTGGTTCTGTCCTTCTCCCAGCTGGAGTTGTAGTAGATGCATTTCTCCGTCTCTGAACGTCCCAGAATGGCACCTGAGGAGGACAGAGAGTCTCTTTTCAGTTTGGGTTCTTTTAGTTCACTCGAAGAAGAAACTAAAAAGCAGTTCAGCAGGGAAATGAAATAAAAGATAATTTAGTTTTGGTTGAATAATAACCTTCTCAACATAGGAGATGAAGGAAAGTAATAATGAAAGTTGGCTCTGATGTGATTTTCTGTTTATATGGGAATCAAAGACAGTCGGAGGAAAAGGGAGCAATTCTTAAAAGATGGATCTTAAAGTCTAGGTGTGAGAGAAGATTGAAACAACACCTTAAAATGAGGAGTTAGAGCCTACATAAAAGTATTCCTACCCCTAAAACCTTTCCTTAACGGGTCCGGTAACGACCACATGAGGGGTTTTATTGTCCCACACAGGGTACAGCATCATTCTGATCTTTATTCGTGAAAATCTTAAAAGCCTAAATCTGTATTCAGACCCTGAGGCTGTCTGAAGACTTAACACCTGACTTTGCTTCAGCGAAAAACAATTTCCCTTCAGCTCTAAATCATTATTTCTTTCAGGATTGTTCGGTTTTTATCTCGATTCATTTTCCCCATCGATACTGATCAGTTTAAAAAGTCTTCCCATAGCATGATGCTGCCACCGCTATACTTTAGGTGCACTTTTTGTTTTCCATGCAGGAAAAAACAATCCAGGTCACATCAAACAGGCTTCTTACGTCTCCCTGCTTATTGGATCTCATTGAGGAGTAAAAGGGACTGAATATAACACAAAGTAAGTATAAAAACCAAGAGTAGTTTCCCTTCCACTTCACAGTCATGCACTACATTATATTGGCTCATAAAAACCCCGCAGAACACATAAAAGTTTGTGGTAGTGATGTGAGAAAAATGATGAAAAGGTTTCTTTCTTTGATTCCCACGCTCACACTTAAGGACAAACGTTTCATAGTGACCTTCTGATGTGTTGGAGGGTTTGGGTCTGTGTGAAAAGGTTTCTAAACATGCAAATCAAACATCAAAAGGCTTCTGAAATCACTGCACTATTCTCCAAATCCCGCAGCTCTCATTAAACGACATTCAGCTCAATGAGGAACAATCAGTGATTTCCAACAAGCTCTGTTGAGGTATCGAGTGGTAAAAATCACCAGTGTCTCAGGTAAAGTACTCCAACGGGGTTTTTAAGATGTGATTACAGAGGCTCTATTTGCAGTGGATGAAAACAGGAAAAAGTCCTGCAAAGATGAAGGCTTGTTGGTTGTTTATACCTGCTTGATTTGCTGTATTCCCACTGATTTTTATGCCTGGAAAGATCAGAATGAAAACGAGAATAATTGTGCAATTTATGAGATGGCTGTGAAATCGGGCCACAGAGGACGAGCCAGCAGCTCAAAGAAATCAGGACGTGATGCATATTTCAATAAGGCAGCTTTAAGTAAAGCCGGTTAACGCCTTCCTAAAAGCCCTGCAGCCTCCCTTTACACCCAGCGCCAACAGCTGCAGAGAGCAGCGAGGTCACTCTGCCGCCCATCCGGGCCTGACGGCGGTTCTCTCTCGTCACGTCGTTTACTGTGAAGTGGAGGAGTATTTTGCAGCAACAGGTGCAGCCGTGAACTGTTGCATATGTGACTGAGGCGGGAGGAATGTGCAGGGCTGAAAAATGCAGAAATAATTGGTTTACTCCACATACGTGCAAACAAGGGAAATAATCAGATGGAGCTGCATGAGTAAACCTACAACTGTTACTGGGTTTGGAAGTACAACAGTAGCCAGAACTTAAGGTAAAAACAGCTTTATACTGAGAAAACTAGAAAGGAAGAAAAAAAAAGCCCAAAACACATCTGTCATCACCACAACGCCCCGGAGCGAGTCACTCACTTCCGCAACAGGAATTATGTGTGAAGAAAAGCTGCTGAAAAGGAAAGAACAAGACAATAATGGGGACATAACTGCATTAGATGTGCCCCTGCAGGAATACGGCTGCATCCGGAGGTTAGAGAACATTCCTTTGATCTGACAGCGTTGATGGATTGTTATTTAGCCCACCATTTAGCACCTTTGGGCAACTAAACGCAAGATAGCAGCCCCAGCGTTCAAGCCATTTACTCCAGCAAGAAGGAGAGAGGAAATAGAATCCGGGTTAATGTTGCTCTACGACGTTAAAAATTCCTGCTTTTACGTTTTTTTTCCAGTAACTTTTAGCAGCACTGCATCTTAGCGGTTTCTAGCGGGATAGACGCGATCATCAGGCGCTAAAACCTAGCCGCTGCACAATTGGAGAGAAAAACACCATAGATGTTGCGTTTTAGGAATGGAATAGTGTGGAATTATGACATTATGATAACCTTAAGTTAAAATACCACAGTTTCACGGTTTTATGATTACAGCTCTATATTTAAAAGAGGTGTGATTCAAGAAAAAAAGATTTGCGGGCCGATCTTTAGCATGGTCTCTACTCTCATATTTTAGTTTAGTCGTCTGTGGAAACAACTCCAAAGCACTGTGATTAACAACTTAAAACCAACATTATCACTAAGCTGTCCGCCTCATGTGTTTCACTAAACGCAGCTTGTTTATTTCGAAACAGCATAAACTTTATCATGAATTTAGCAAACAGTGACGCTCCCACAGATGTCTCATCTATACGACTTATTATCTATCATACTAGCTTCCTCTAGTTGCCGCTGTGCACGTTGCTGTCCGCCCTCTATCAGAACCATTCAGCTAAATTTAATGCTTAATGTCGCAGTGCAGTGGAGGATTGCATCCTGTTTGAAAGAGCAAAAGACAAGGAAAAGTTTAGGATCCACATCCTGATATTAAAAGTTTTAATATAAAAACTACCTAAAGCTCTATAAAAAAAATCCACCATAAGCAATAAATATGTCTTTAAATAGTAACGTTTTATCAAAGTATATTAAATAATTACATTAATACAAAGTTTAAAAGCAAATAAATAAAATAAACTTTTAATTCATGTCAATGTATTTTAAATAATGAATTAATTTTTAATGAAACCATTAAAAAATAAACATGAAAATTTTACAATAGCTTAATTTAAATCGAAATTTGAAATACAATATTTTTTTTTAATCGTTTATAAATAAATAAAAATATGCAAAAGTTTCAATAAAAAAATCGAATTGATGCTCATCAGAAACCCTTCTATGAGTGTGTTTCATCTTTAGCCCAACACGCTTTCATTGAGTTGGGTTGGGGTCGGCGCTGCATCCCATCTCTACAGTAAACAGGAGTCGCTGCAGCTTCAAGGATTCCTTGCTGCTGATGTATTGAAAAGCAGAGAGCCGTCTCAAAGAGCTGGGAGCCATGTGAACTGCAAACAGGGCTGCTAAGAGCTGGAATCAATCACAGCTCTGAGACGAGGTGACAATAGAGGCAGCCGTTTGCTATAGGTGAGCTATAGCTGCCCGGCGGTATGGCGGATATGAAGAACACAAAGTGGAAGAATCAATCTTCCAGGTTTTTATGCTGCTAAAGTTTACTAAAGAGGATATCGTCAGAGTCGAAAAGCAACGGTATCCACCCACGGGCGAACGAGAGGCAGGCCATGATAAAAGCCGCTTTGTCTGAAGAATGAGACAAAATGAACCCGACCGACTCGCTTTGTTCACCTTAACAGGAAAAAAAAAAAAATCAGCAAAGAATGAAAAGCATAGAAAATAATACAAACTAATTTCTTAGACTAATTCAAACAGCCAGTGATAGAGAGAACCTTCACTTTAGTTTGTTGGAATGAGTCTAAACTGATCCAGGAAACAAGAGAGAGAGAGACTGCTTTATGTCTCAATAGTTTTCTATTTTATTCCGGTTAAACTGCTTCGTATGAGGTTGGAGTGATAAACCGACGCTTCTTGGATTAAAGAGAACGTTTCTCTGAGCTCTGGTTCAGAACATGACGCTGGTATTGGTCCAGATAAAGATATCAGTAGCCAGCTCCATCCTTGGATCTACACTAAGTGTTTTAACTGACTGTCGGGTGCTTTGGTAACTGCCTGACAACACAAGGGCTCCGGCCTTGATGTTGCCATTTTTATCTATCATTTATATCCATCCATTGAGTCTGTTGCTAGAATCTTTAGTCTCTGTTAGATTCTGTCCACTTGGCTTTATATCACATTAGGAAGAAGCTCACAGGTTGAAAACACTTGGAATGAAACAGGCAAAAATTACAGCATTCCTTAGTGATATGAATAATGCATAAACAGACAGAAATATCTATAAGAAAATAGTGTGACTTGTGTTTTGTGCTGTCTGGTTCCAGCCCTACGTGTCTCAGCTCCTCACATTAGTGCGCCGCTTGTGTCCCAAATTACATCCAAATCAGATCACTTCAATAACATCAAACAGCATTTAAACAATCAGAGTTAGCAGCAGCAAAAGGACATTTAAAGCTTTTAGAGACAACTGCATTAAAATGCTTTGAGGATCAGATTTCTTAGAACTGAAACCTGTGCAGCAGGTTTGGACCAGCGTCAATCTTTAAGATAAATTATTCATCCGTTCGTTCAGACAGTTTAAAGTTCTGCTGGGGTAGAGATATCCAGCACTGCTCCACCCCCACCTGTTGCTGCCGACTGATACTCAAGATGTAAGAAAACTACTACTTTACCTTCCCAGTCCTCTTATTGAAGCCTCATTTAGCTGTTTATAGGTTAAAAACCTACTGAGCAAACTAAAGAAGCACCACTTAAACAGTTTCCCATTTCTTCAATACTGTGGATGAGTCTCCCTGCTGAAGAAAAACATCCAACAGCTTGATGCTTCAAAAACTGGACCGCTGGACTGAGGGACTACGACTAATATTGAAAAAAAACTACCTCAGATGGCGTCCTAGAAACTCCATCGATGCTCAATTTTCCTCCATAAAAGGTTTTTTTTTACCTCAAACTTAAAGTTCAATCAGTCTATTTTCCTTCCTCGGGTGGAAAGAAATGACCTCGTAGCATTTTACTGAGAAACATCTTTCTGTTCAACTCAAACAGGAGATTTATCAAGTCGTACTGTGACCTACTTTGGCTTGGGACATTTCAGCAACACCTCCTCTGGAAAATGTCTAAACACCTGACCCACTTTTCATTTCACCAGGGCTTTGTTTTCTCCTGGCCTTTCTGAACCCTCCCCAAACTATTACAAAACTTCACATTAAAGTATGCAGGCATGAAAAAAGGAAAAGCCACTAGAATAGAGTCCTAACAAAGAGAAAGGAGATGTAACTCACCAGGAAAACAAAGTTCACTAATCATCTGCAGCCTGCATTACGAGACTTTTGTTTTTATACAGTTAGAGATCATGTCAAACTTAAAGCCTACGGCTGAATTCTGCCTGTTAAGGCAATTTATCTGGGCTTTAAGAGCCAAAAAATGCACATTATGTCATAAAATAGAGGCTTGTTCTCTTAAAGTATAAACAGACTCCTAAATAAACAGGAAAACATTTATAAGACCAAAACACTTCAACCAGCTCTTTTAAAGAACTCATGGCGACGAAGGGGCCTGAAATAAAAATGACTTTAACACCCCTTAGATTTACCTGAATGCTTTGTTATAGATGCAATTATCAATCCTACCACTGTCAAATAATGCACAGATACTGAAGTTTTTATTTCTTTGTGTTTTCAGGGGTCTAGATTTTCTATTTTTATCATAAAAAATAAAAGTAAGAGAAAACCAGAAGAGTATTGTCCTTGCATAGTTAACACAGCTCTTAAACAAACCTCCTGTTCACAGAACAAACATGAGTTTTAATCTAATCGGCCTTTTCTCAGCAGAACTTGATTAATAAAGTTGATTAACTAATAAAGGCCAAGAGATTCTAATTACAATGAATAATGTGATTTTGTGGTTTATTTTAAGAAAGTAAAACAAAGAAACATCTATGTTCAACTCCAGGAAGTTCAGGCCTCTGATGTGGTCCCCCTGGCTTCCCATTATGTCTCTGACCCATTGTGTTTCCTCAGTTGTGAAACATAATCATGAGTAATTTCTCCCTGAAGGGTTTCCTTTCATGAGACGGTAAGTAGCCCAAACTGAGCCGAGGCACAAACTCCCTTTCTCTCTGTGAGGACGGGTCAAGCTGCACTTCTCTGCTGAACAGAGGCCAGGCTTCCACAGAGAGAAACTAAAGATCACAAGGGAGGAGCTCCATCAGATCCGCTCTGCTGGCAGATGCCTCTTTGTTAGCAAAGCGAGAGGTTTACAAGGTAGAGGCCCCGCAGCAGAGAGATACTTCTGGTCTGATCCGACGCCAGGCCGGTGAGGTGCATGCTGGGTGGGAAATGACCACCAACCACCTGCCAAATGTCTGAGAAATTTCAGCTAAGCCCCTCTGGCAGGTAGCCAGCCAACACGGGGAGGTTTTGTTGTTACTCTGAAGCTACAGCTTGTACATACAAGCTCATTACCGGCCGATGGCTGCATCAAAACTGGGATGTTATATCACTTATTTAGCCTGTTAAAACACATGAAGCAATATCCAGTTTCCTGCTCTGGAGCCTCATAATGAAGTGGCATTTTGGCGGGCCGGGTCTGCGCTGAGCTAAAGTAGGTAAACAACTCATTCATCAAGGGCCTGTTTTTGTGCGGCTGCCAGCGGCGGGGATTGTCCGTTATGATGGAAATTGTTCCAAGGATCAACTTATCATCTCCGTCCGGGGCGGGGGTGAGAAGCGTTTGAGGTGATGTATGGCTGTGTGGTTATCTGCAGTGTGCGTTTTAAAGGATTTCTACAAAGCCTTCAATAATAAAGTTAGTCTGGGGTCAGCGGGTCAAAGCTCTATCTGCAGAACCTGCCTCTTTTCTTCCCGGCAACGCTTGTTGTTGGTGCTGATGCAATCCGACACTCCTACCCCCCCTTCATATGTGACTCAAGAGCCAGCTAAATACAGCTCCAGCATGTGTGACTAACACTGTAGATTCAAGCGAAATCTTTAATCACAGCAGCAGTGAGACCTGGTCACGCTGAGCACAAATACAAAAACATATAGACGAGATAAAAACTAAAAAACAATCCAGTCAAGAAAGAAGCTTTACTGTGACAAAATGTATTTCATTTAAAGCTAAAGGGACCAAATACAAAAGCACACCACACTTTCCAGATGTAAAAAATTTAGATTTTCCTTCCACTTTACAATCATTTGGCCCTTTGTGTTTATAAAAATCTCAGGACTGAATGGATGAATCTGTATTATTGATATAAAAGGTCAAAGGGCTATGGGTCAAACAGCATAACACTAGTTCTTAATATCATTTAAGTCCCTTTTGTGTGTATAAACATGACAAAGAAATTTTGGCTGAGGTGTTTCAATTTATTTTGTTAAGAGCGGCGGCCAGAAACAGATCAGTCTAGATTTCATTCCTGTTCAGAGCATCCTGGTGAACGAGTGGAACCAAATCTCACCACAACAAAAAGCCGAGACTTTCCTATCAGGTCATCCGATTCTTTCAACAAGCCTCCATCCAGCTTCTTCCAGACAGAAATGTTTCTAGTCTGAATGATCCCCCAAATCCCTAAATCTCCAGCAGTTGGTTTCCACATCCTCTCCTTTCTGCTCCTTGGAGTCAAAACAAGCTGACGCCTCACGTTGAGCAAGAAAAGAGCAACACTTCAACCCAAGCAGCATAAAACAAGGAGGAGTTAAACTTCAGCATAGTTCTTCAGGTCATTCTTTAAAATCCCAGAAGCAAGAATGCAGCTCATTTAATCGGAGAAAAGGCAGCAACACTTCTCTACCTCCTGACTATAAATGCTAGTTAGATATGCATCCCCTCACTTTCCTTCAGGGCAGCTTGTAGATAAAGACTTAGTGCTCTCAATATCACAGGCTTCAGGCTTCTGCAGGGGCAGCGTAGGGGACCACCCGTGTCTACTGTAAAATCCTGCTAAACAAGAGCTTCATCGATATTCCTGAAAGGCTCAAACACTCTGCAGCCGCGATGGAGAAAGCATAACTCAACGGCTGCATCTTGTTTAAATATATTTGCTCTGTTTGCTGAAAGAGAAGCTAAACGTCTGCTGGTTTTATCTGATCCCAAACGAGTTTGGATTCATGTTTGGGGTTACTATCCTGTTATAACATCCAACTGTCCATCTAGCTGCTGATAAGGAGGTATTCTTGCAACAGCCTGACACTGCCACCACCATGCTTGAGAGTTGCTACAGCATTCCTGTCTTGGATTCTGCTCATTCATGTTTGTTTTAAATGCCAACCTCTGAGCAGAGCTGGATCTCAGGGTATCTAGATCAGGGTAACTTGCAGGGACGCAGTCTTGTAATAACACTGCCTCCGTGTTTCTTTAACAGCTGAATCGGTGCAGCAGCTGTGACTGAGCTGAAAGGTAAGAGCCTGCCTGGTTTACAGTCCAGTGTTTTCACAGAGCAGCCTGGAACTCTCTGGAGTGCTACATTAACGCTCAATCAGACGTTGTTGTGACACGGCAGGGGAGGCTGGCTCGTCTGAGCCGCTCACAAAGACTGCACTCTTCCCATGGCAGGGAAGAGAGGAGGGGGTGGGCATTAAAAACCACCACACTCAGCAACTGAATCCAATCCCTCTAATCCTCGCTGGAATGCCAGAGTCCATCGGTCTCCTCCTCAATTAGCGCTGATGGAGCTGCTGGTCGGACAGGTCCGGAGAGAACCTGGGTGTCTCTATGAGAGCTGCAGAGCATGCACAAGCAGTCTTGCATGCATGACGTGCTGCATACCACACATTCTTTGCAAGGGGGAGCCTTGCTATCTCTCGTAAGGTACCAGCTCCTTACATTCCGTCAGGATAGTTTGTTTTGGAGCAACTTGGCCTCAGAGCTACAGGTCTGCACAGAGTTTACAGCTACAAGTCTGCAATAGAACCCATCTACAGAATTACGACCTAAAGTCGGCTCCACTGTGAGTCACTGCACAGGTATGCCGTCCGTTTTAGAGCCCAGGCGTCAATAAATTGCTCTCTTCATTCAGCCATCAGACGACCTCACTGACTTCTGCCTTCATGTATATTTAGTGTAAACTAACGACAAGCCAGTCACGAGGCTGCACAGCCAAAATAAAATGCTGACACACTGGCATTTTTAATTCAGGTTAGATTACAGGTGGAGCAGAAAACAACAACATCAACAGCTTGATGACAAGTCCACGGCATCATCTGGCCCCTTGGACCGCACCAGGAGACGGCTCGACACAAAGACGTGGAGAAAGGCGAAGAAGGGGAGCATAAAGCCTGAAACGAGAGCATGATGAATGTACAGCTCGCAGTTTTTAATCAGGGTTCAAAGAGGGCCCCCTCGGTCGCAGCAGCCAGCCAGTCTAGACTCCAACTCTCCATGCACATAAAGCAACATCTGCAGTACGCATTAATTACAGTAAAAGGCCGCTCTGGACCGATCTCCCAGGCACCAGAGCAGTGAGATAAAAAGAGCTCTCCAAATCTAAAAACTCTTCCCAGTTAGGACGCTTTAAAAATCATTCAAAAGCACACAACCCTTCTAAGGAGGTAGCGCCTAACAGGCCAACAGCATGTGCAAATATGACCTTTTTGCATTGGATATCGGCACCCTGAGAAACCTCCATTGATCTGGCTTTCCTCAAGCAGCAGGTTGGAATAAATCTGTCCTGCTCAGAGAAATCCTCTCAGCGGCTGCTACACGGTTTACACTCAGCTGCATAAATGAATGTGGACTAAAAAGGAAATTTAATTTGAATAAGTTCAAATAAAATCCATCGTCTGTGTTTTTAGCACACCTGTCTGCTAAATGTAACTGGTGGAGGATGATCATTCCCAGAATCAGCAGACTTTGGTTCAAGGCTTCAACATCATCTAACCTGAGCCGAGCTTTGTTTTCTAATGAGGCATCAGAGTGATATCCAGCCCGGAGACAAGGTCCGGCTTAGTTGGGCCCTGTGGGGAAAGTCGGGACCAGTTCTGGCCTTAACAAGCACCAGGGTGCTGCTGCAGCCCCATGCATAATGCAAAAGGACATATTAGGAAAAGACAGAGGGGAAGAAACAGGAGACTGAGCTTTTTGGGAAGGAAGAAAAAAACATGGCAGGAGAAAATGTAGTGAAACAACATTATAAGCAGCTACTTACTCTATACTGACAGTTTGAAAGACGGATTAACTTTTCAGTGGCTTTGCTAAATTAACTTGACCAAAATATCACATTTAAAATAGAAGCACATACCCCTCATCCTTACAATTAAAAATTCAACCCTGTATGTAAAGCAATTCTCCCAGGATTGGACCAAATCAACAACAAATTCAAACGGCTTAATTCCTACTCGTTTACTCCATATGGTGTTTACTGTTCTATACCTAGAAAATGTCGTTTTTCCTCATTACCTGTTTTGGTGTTCAACACTACCCCCCCCCCCCACAAAAAAAAAAAAAAACTTTTATAAACCTTCTTAACTAAAAATAAAATAAAATAAAAAAACAGGTTCCCTGAGGAACTCCTTTAACTGCATGTTGAGTAGGGCTGAAAGATTTAGCCAAAAATAAAAATGCAGCTTTTTTCAACCATCATTGCGTTTGTATTTTGATTTTCATGTAAAGTAACTACTGGAAAGTAGATGTTTCAATCCAGAGTTTTATTGTACTCATGATTTTGAAAGGTTCTTTGTTCAGAGTCCATTGTTGCAGGATTTTGCTGTGGCCTGGTGAAGTGCTTCTATCTCCTCGCCTGAATGGACCTGCATGCTGATTGATTAATTAATTGCAAATGCAATTAATTGTCCAGCTTTAATTTTGGGTACCTTTTTAATTTAAGCAACTCACATATATCAAATTTAGAAAGTTTTTTTCACATTTAGCAAGAAGCTAGAAGCAGTACTGGACTTCAGCAACTTACCGTGGGAAACATTTGATGCCAGCAGGCTCAGAAACCATTTAAGACGCATTTATGTGACAGATTAAACACCTCAGAGAAGTTGGCATCAACTTCATACCCAACTGCTTTTATGAGGCATTAAAGTTGAGCATAAATGGGAGTTTTATTTCGAGGATAAAATGGTTTTTCCCCAATGTGCCACTCATTTTTGGAATCATTATTAACTTGTCATCTTCAAAAATAACAAATGGTTTCCTTCACCAGAAAATAAATCACAGCACAGACATTCAGTGTTAGGTTCATAAATTATAAAACTGCCTGAAAACAGTCCAACTTCCAAAGAGAGATTTGTTTTAAAGGATTTAATGAGGGGAAAAAATATGTTACTAAAATGAACCTAAAAGAATAAAAAATCCTGGTAATTATCTATGACAAGAAACACCACTGTAAAGATGAGAAATAAACACCATGCAGTCAAACAACGCACGGTGAAGGAGATAGGAGAGAAAAGCATCTTTAATAAGTAAATATTCACCTCAACAAGCAGAGAGACACGAGTTTCTGCCAGTTTAGATTAGCATTTAGGTCACGTCATGTCGTCTAATGATTAACTATGCAAGCTACAGGATGTCACAAAGTTTGTCATCTGGAGCAACAGTAATACTGATTTTATTAGGAGATTAAACATCTAACAGACCATTAGTGGGGCTACAGGGGATTAAACACACAGTAAAAATGACCTGCAGAGAAATGTCTTAGCAGCATTTTAATAAAAAAAGAAGTGATGATTACAGAAACATCACTTTCTCCACTTGTTCTAATATCCGTTTTAGTACAGATAGATGTAAGCAACATAAACTGGTTTATGTGCCGACACAGTTCCCTGACATGAAATGTGGAAACAAGAGGCTTAAAACAAATCTTCAGAGCGGAGACAAACGCTCAGATCTCTGGACACGTTGTTTGGGATGAAGGCGCTGTAAATATTTACCGATCTGCAGTTCAAGCCTGCAGCAGAGGTCGTCTGTAGAAACTAAGATCTGCAGATTATCAGCTACTCAGGAGGAGGGAGAAACCCCCAGCCTGACCAAACCTGTTACAGTAAGTAGCTGCTGAATGCATAACAGGCCTTTTTAAGCTTCTATTTCTAAGATTATAACAGAAAGATACGTAGAACTTAAATAAAGTGACGGAGAACAATACAATCCAGAAACTCAATATAAAAAAAATGTAAAAATCTTGTGATTATACACATTGCTCGTCTAACTATTTCTTATCAGATCTATTTTTTTGTTTTGTCTTTGCTGAAAATAAATTCTAGCCGATTAAACAAACAAGAGGTCTGTTTTCCCTTGGTTCATGAATGCATCATTTAACCAAAAATACTTTAAAGACTAATTAACTAAGTGGCGTGTACTTTAACCGCTCTAAAGTAGTTATTTTTGTACCTAAAGACCTTAGATTAACAATACAGTTATTAAAACATCTTGAACACCAAACCCCTGCAAGGATGAGCCGGTTAGCCAATGGATGGAGATCGATGCATCAAACCAACACAGAGAAACTTTAAAACAGGCTTGTTCTGAAAATCTTCTTTACTTTCTATTATATTCAACCTAAGAATAGCACAAATAGTGTATTATATTGATTTACAATAAACAGGCAAAAAGAACAACAATCTAACCACCTATTAATGTTCTTTTCCAACAAAATATCATTGAAAATGTTCAATTTAATAAGTAAAAATAACAAGCAGAAAAATTACAACAATCTGGGTTATTTTTTCTTGTGTTTGAAAATTTTAATATTTAGATTAAATCAACTTTTATCTAAATTATAAAAAAAACAAATAACCTGTGAAATCATTATTTTCAACAACAAAATGATTTTATTCTCAGTATTTTCATTTTCTATCTTGTTTTTAAGGATACAGTCAAACTAATTTTTAGAAAAATAAAACCCTATTTGAGGGAGAAAATAGATTAAAATCACCATTGAGTGGAACCAGAACCACCCAGCAAACTACAGCTGCTGCATCTGTCCAGCATTCACTAAAACAATACAGCTGTGACTTTATCTCCCTATTCCTATATTGTTTTGTTTTAATAATAACAATAATATTGTGTATTAAACTGAAGGCACCTAAAAAAGTGACCAGAAAAATAATTAAATACAGAAATAAACTAATACTGAGAAACAATATTGCACGTAATATAGTGTTTTATTTTCCTTGCTGTCATTTTATCATAATTTAAGTAAAATGATGATGAATATCTGTTCACACTATGATGTACAAAAGGAACCTGCCTTAGCGGACTGATCACAGGACTCTAACACCACATGTAGCGTAAATTCATGGTATGGGCCTTTTAATCACTAAAATGTTTACTATAGGAGATTTTAAATCAACAATAACACTAAACTGCACAGATGTCTTATTTCAAACATCCTATATAGTTTTTAATACTCTCCACAAACTGTTTCAATCTTGTAAAACAGTTTTATTAGACGATCCAATCTGATTTAGACTAAATCCAAACTTTACTGTTAACTAAAGGAAAAATCCACATTTAGTTTGTTTTCCTGTGTAAACATCTAGAAACAAGCATTTCCAAACCATGATTCATACTAAGGCTGAAAAACAGACTGAACCACAACTGTCCTTTCAATATCGCAGTCTAAAAGGACCTATGTAGCTCAGAGAGACCTGGTTAGAGTAAACAAGGCACTTTCACACACTATTTATGGGATGGAGACCACCTTAGATGAGGTTTTTACTTCAAATCTGACAGATATACAGGCTTTGACTCATAAACCAGGACAAAAACTCCACCCCAGCCAGTTTCTTTCGACCTCATCAGATGAAAATCACTCCGGCCAAGTGCTCTGCCCTTATCATCGGCTTCTTGGTGCCATTGTGAGCCATGCCAGTTCCACTCGGCTTTCCCAGAGAGTTATTATCCCACTCTGAGTGGAAACCATTCATTTCCCCACTTCAGACGGTAATGAGCAAGTAGAATAATCATCTGCTGCACTCTGCAAAACACAGACAGCACCTGGCTCACACTCAGAGCAACCCTGACTATTACCCAATTTCAGAAAGCTTTTCATTTTCACCCAAACGCTCACAGACACTCGAGGCGCATCACTGTGAACGTACCCCCGCTGCGACCAGAGAACCTGCTCGCAGCCTCCCCCCCTCCCCCCCTGAAGGTTCAACAGGAGTCTTTACGTCAACACCAACAGTTGTTCTGGAAAAAATTTGATATTTTCCAAAGTGGTACGAGAAAATTATGCCTGCAGGCTTAATTTCTGTTTTGCAACCTCCGATTAGACAATTCACACTTCAAGCTAAAGCATCAAGTAACACAAATACGTCACTCTGAAAAGTACATGCCGAAATTCCTGCTCTGCAATCCAGGTAGAACAAGTTCAAAAGTAACCTAAAGCTCAGCTTTCTGAAATTTAAAAATGTCCCATTTAAATTAACAACCAAACATGATCTAAATTCACCAATCTCAAATCTAAGAACTCTGATTATTTAAGATTTTTCTTCACAATACTGGTCAATATATGGATAAAAGTCGAGACTAGTAGCGGCAGATCTCACCGTCACTCAAGAGTTGGCTTACACATTCATGTAAACAAGGTTGTGCAAGAAAACCTAACGGAAAAAGAAGAAAAACCCACCAGCACTTTGTGGTTGACCTTTTTACTCTCATTATCACTTCACTGATATCGGTTTAACTTTGGGGGAAATGAGGAGACACAAACAGGTTTTTAACCACCATGAAGGAGGGGGCGGAAAATAAACTGAAAATCTGTGAAAGGCTACAAAGATCTGACTAAAAGATGAGGGTTAGTGCTTGTATTCATATCCCAAAATTTCATTAAGTTACAGGTTTTTTAACAGCAAAGTTTTTTGATTGTTTTTTCCTGTAATTCAGGGATGAATGTAGACCTAAAATGTGTTATTTTCCAATATTTTAGCTTAAATATGCCCCAATAGCAGATGTCCTTGTTGAGCTTCCTGATTTTTAGCGTTCATGCTTTCAACTCTCTTTATCCCAACATCAGATGCTAGATCCTCTCCTACTGTTTTCGTCAAATGGTTCAGACTGTTTTTGTCCTAAAATCCAGATTTTTCTTGATTTTTTTTCAAATAAAAAAGAAAGATGAGACAAATTCTATACTTCAAGCCAGAACCTTCTTTGATGAAGATATATTTTGTGTTTTAGGGACTCTAAAAGAAATGCTCAAGGGATATTTATTCTCCCCACTACAAAGTCAAAACCTGCATCCATTAGAGAATGTTTCCAGACAACAAGTCAAGGTTTGAATTTAAGCATTTTTTGTGTTTTTCACATGTCACGTTTCAACTTGCGCCACAGAGATCTTCCAAAAATGGTTGCTTGCTTCAAGACTCAAATCTGTCACATCAATAAATCACTTTTTGATCGTTACTCCTGGAGTACCACAAGGCTGTGTCCTCAGCCCTTCCTTTTTTTGTATTTAAAGTAAACATAATGTAATACATCAGTCGTCTATAGTTCACATTAGTCTTCATAGATTTATAATAATGCCTCAATAACACAAAAAATCGATCTAAACTGTTTAAAAGTTGGTAAAAGTTAAAAGAGGGAAAAATGAATAAATGGTAAAGTGTTAAAAAAAACCCAAAACAACCAAAAGTTAAACAAATACCTTAAAATAAAGCATTCATCATGTACGGATTAAAAATCATACATGTTTCTGCTTACAGTGTTTAGGGATTGTTTACTACTGATTGAAACATATAATACGGTTTAATATATATATCTATATATATATATAAATATATATAGATATATATATATAGGCACTGACAGTTGGCACCGGAATTTGTGTTAAAAGATCTTTATAAGTGAGGCTACATTAATCTCTCCTGGCTACACTTTTAGGTCAAAGCTGGTTTAATCTCCACTAAACCTAATTTCTGCTTGTTTGCCTTCGTTCAAGTGCTTATATTTAAAGTAATAAATGACTGATAATTTATGCCCACTAAGCCCACTGCAGATCCCCATTCAAATCACACCCATCTGATGTTAAACTCGATCTTACAATCTATTTATTTCCACTGCACAACCCTTCCTTATACAGACTCTTATTGTCTCCTAATGAACTTAAGCTAAACAGACCCAATTTGTAGCAGCATGTCTCACTCAGAGCTCCACAAAGGCCCCTTGAGGGCCTTAAGGCCCCATCTTGAGCTGACTAAATATGAAACATGCACAGCCACACAGGAGGCTGCAGGAAAGGTTGTGGGGATTTGTCTTCTTTTTTTCCACCATGCTTTTCTACCCCCGCGTCTGAATTTGCATTGCATTCTTTACACCCTGCAACAAACCTGGCATTGCTTTATGCAGTAGTAATGAACATTGCATCGAAAGAGCATGCATGAGCTTTCTATACCCACCTGAAGAACAGGAGATGAGGAAAACGGCTATGGCCAGTTTTGTAGCGTCTCCCATTTTCCATCCGAATGTGTCCACAAAAAGGATGATTTATAAAAGCACAAACTCTTTCAAAAGATTTTTTTAAAAATTAAACAATCTAAAAATGAGTGTCTTGCTCCCGAAAGGAGAAAATTATCTGGAAAATGTACATATTACACCAGAAATGGAAGCTAAATCCCAAATTTTCCAGGAGTGAGAGGGGGGTGGGGGTGGGGGGGGTGAATGCTCGGTGGTATTTCCAGGTTTTACAGCGAAGCAATGGAGGGCGACTTGGTGGCACCAGACCCAGTGTTTTCATACACTTGTGAGGTCAGTAGCAGCATCATGGGCAGACAAGCTGAGCCTTCAGAAGAGCGGCGCAGAGAACTGAGCCACAGCCGGGCAGGGCTAACATCCATCGGACTCCAAACCAAGCGCACTCGGCTGATTAATCAAACTTCTCCTCTGCGAGCTCATAACCGTAGCCGTAAAACATTTCTTCCCAAGCTAAAACAAAACATCACAGCCTCCTGTGGAGAAAAATGTGAATTTAAAAATTTGTTTTTGTCCTTTTAATCCGTGGGGAAGCTCGAGCTTTGCCCGACAGTCCAGCGGGGGTGCCCGGCCACAAGCACAGCCAGCTCCGACCGCTCCAGTAGGGACACAACCGATAAAAAGGCTTCCAGTGGAGTGAAAGGCTGCTCCAAAGTGGCCTAAACAACCTCTTCCACTAAAATAACTCGACGAAAGAAGCGGAAACTCTGTTTCATGACAGATTTAATCGCGAAAACTACAGTTAATCCGTATAGGACGACCTGGATTTTCCAAGTCCGTCTCCTCCTCGGGTCGGGACAATTTCAAGATGGAGTCATTGGTCTGTGTCAGGTCTGTTAAACTGAGTCATCCCGCTTCCGGCTTTTGTTTTCAAAATAAAATACAATAAGCAATTGCAATAAGCAATTATAGCAGTGGTACTAAACTACGTTAGTTCTTAAAAAAACGGTCCAAGTGCCAACTATTATTATCAATTTATACAGTTTTTGTGTAATTTTATTAACTGGGATACAATTCAGTAGTTATCAGTGGAGAGAATTTTAAATTCATCCATCCATCCATTGTCTTTACACCCTTGTCCCTAATGGGGTCGGGAGTGTTGCTGGTGCTTATCTCCAGCTGCG